>CM056822.1:25906505-26189005 GCA_029853015.1 Chelidonichthys spinosus | reverse complement strand
TAAACTGTCATTTGGCTCGATTCCCAGCTGATTAATTGAGGTTGTATTTTCCCCGGGAGCATGTTGTTGTCACTGGCAACCGACTCTGGTTATATTAATGCAGCAGCAGGATGTGTAGCGATTAATGAGGTCAAAGCGCTGCACGCGGCTGCTGAAGTGTCCTTGAGTAAAGCTGCAAATCACAAACACTGACGCAGCAGATGACCTTTGACCTCCTCTGGACCCCTCAGAAGGGGGCGGTGGGGAATGTTTTTGTTCAGGAGAGGACTCGATCAGAGGTCGCTTGTCTCGTGAGTTCGATGACTGAAACATTTATCTACACTTAAAGGTCCAGTTTGTTGTATCTGGGGACCTCTAGTGGTACGAGTGATGATTGCAACTCACTGAAACTTCTCCCGTGTGTCAAGCGTGTAGCAGAACTACGGTAACGGCCAACGCAGCGACATGAATCAGGCATGGCCCTATCTACAGCCTGTGTTTGTTTTGTCCGTTCTGGGCTACCGTAGGACAACGGCCGGCTCCATGTGTCGATCTTATCGCCTCATTCAAGGTTACAAAAACACAGCGATTCTGAGTGATCACACACTAAATAAAACATACTTTTAATATTACATTTTTGCTATTAGTCCCCCCCTTAATGCTACACACTGTTACTTTGATCATGTATCTGTAAGTCAAACTGAAAGAAGAATTTATTGAAAAAAGTCGAATCAATTCAAAAACTCTTATAAAAGTATTTAACTGATGAAATATTTTGCTTCAATCCATATTTGTTGGTGTTTAGTCTTCCAAAACGTCATTTTCACATGCGGTTTTTCTCTCCTACTTCCTGCACACAAAGAGAGGCAGCGTCCGTATGAATGGGGCGGTCCAGCAGCATTAACTGCACCATAAATTACGTTTATTTAACAGAAATAACATCAAACTTCCAATTTTTAGGGTGTTAATGTCATAAATATGATGACAGACATACAACGCTTTGTTTGAAAACCTCTATAGAAACTTTGAAAGTATAAAATATGATATTCAGTGCAGCCCAAGTAGACTTCTTCAGGACATTCAATGGACCAAAGACTTAACTTACAATGAAAATGATACGAGCCACTACATATTTAGATATAAATGTTGCATTCTAAGGTAACGAATACAGGATGATTCTTTTCAGATTCAAGATGAATGGCGTGCTCAACTCCTTTTGAGTTTGATTTGGGTGCTCTTCGGTCCACCGTAGAACGTCTTAGAGGCAGTGTAGAGAAAGAAATCTCTGATAGCCGAGGCACTCCTTAATTAAGATGAAGCCCTGAAGAAGGCCCCATGCCGCTACGCGTGGGCATTTTGAAGTTGTCCACTTAGGACATGCCATTATTGAAATAAAGACATTTTAATTAAGGAGTGCCTCGGCTATCAGAGATTTCTTTCTCTACACTGCCTCACAGGATGACTCTTATTTTCAGGTGATTACACTATCCAGTCATACACAGATATTTGCCCACTACAGATACATGTATCAGACAGCAGCTAAGATGTGTTTCGGATATGATTACCATGTGAATATATATGTGTATATGTGGTAAGGAAATGAGACAATATCTAAATCATTTGTCTGCTTTGTCTTCATGATTTGCTGCAGTGGGTTCTGACTACTTAATCCTGCATATCTGGTGTGAAATAAAGCTTTGGTTCTTGGAAAACTTCCACCCATAGAGGATTTGGACTCAAAGGACTTCTGTGTGTCCCCTCGGGTTTATGGATTTATATTCATATGTACGGTATTTATACGTTTCCCTCACTGGGAGAAGAGTTTCTACCGTTGTCTCCTCTGGCGCGTCCTCACAAGGACTTTCCATGACATCCGAGAACCGCTCCACCGACGGTCCTTGATATAAATAGACTCTTTCTGAGGTAACAGAGTCATCGTGCTGCCGACAGAATAATGATTGATTCTCTGTCTTTGGTCAAGGAGCTTGTGTCCGCCACATTCAGATGAACAAAACCATAATTTAGTTGCTTTTCAGACATGCACGTCCTTTTCCTCAAGTATCCATTCACCTTGTGTTAGACAATAATATCGTTATTAAAGCTGCTGACGGTGTGTTGTGCAGATATTGTTGCTGAAAAGTTGCTGTTATTTCTCAAAGCTTTGAGGAGCTCAAACAACATGTCACCTTCGTTGTTAGTGAGCTGCTCCATGCAAGTAAAAGCTGGAAGCTTCGACGTTTTTTTTATGCAGGTTTTGTGTTTAAAGCTGATATTTCTGTCAGATAAAGCTACACTAATATTATTTGTATTTCAGGATCGTTCATGTCAGAATTTCTACAATTCACAACATGTTTTTATCAAACAAGATTTTCTGCTTCAATCCATGTTGATGTTTAGTCTTTGAAAAACATAATTTTCAACAGTTTTCTTCCTTGTTAAAAGCTGGAGCTTACATTACCCACAATGCAACTTGAGCAACAGTTTCCTCAGTGATTCGGTGTGTTATGCTAGCACATGTATTTTTACTTTTCTCACTTGTAGTCTTAAACAACACTTTTTCCAATTCCATTTTCAAAACAAATGCAATAAAGAGCTATTTAATTTATATTTATTTATATATGTATTACCTCATTTATTTATTTCAGGATTGATTGGTTTGTTTATTTATTACCAGGCACATTAATTGATTTAATTTTTTATTTGTTCAATATGGGCTTAAATGCGTTTTCCTGATTTCTCCTGTTTCAGCCCGTCCATGTCTAAACTCACTATAGAACCTTCCAGACATCGTTCTTCCGATGGCCGAGTTGTGTTCCTGCTGCTGTGTTGTTCCCCAACTAATGACAACCTGCAGGTTGAACCTAATCTCTCCCCAAGAATCAGCGTTAAAGGCCTATTTTACTCAGAGAGACCTGATTGTGTTTAGCTTCATGTGGAGTCACTCCTCGTCTTCCTCCTACTCGCTGGAAATCCATCTCTTCAATAACCAGCTCACGTCATTCAGCTGCTTCCTATCCACTCTCCCACGTCGTTTTTAATCTCAGACAGAAACCTCGTCTGCATCTGTTACCTTCTCTTTTCTGTCTCTCAATCACACAGAACGCTTTCACCTTTGTGCTCGTTACCTTTGGTTGGATACTGACTGTGTGAACTAATAGAAGCTCATTACTGGATCAAGGCTGCACCATATATCGCTTCAGCGTTGACATTCTCATGTGTTATCTGCAAACACATCATGCGTCCAGGTGCACCACAGAACCCACAGGAAGTCTTTTCTACCAGTGGCCATCACACTGTTTAACTCCTCCCCCTTCTACAGGAGGGTCAGCTGAAACATCGGACTCTGAGAACAATAATACCCATATCATGTGCAATATACTTTTTCAACATTGTGCAATGTGACTTTAAATATGTCAGGTGCAATATAACTTTGTATTCCTTCTTCAATATCATGTGTTTTTCTAATTTAATTTACTAATATTGTCTTAAAGTACTCTTAAAGAACACTGTTTTTTAACCCTACAATTTCTTTTTCTGTTAATTTGACCTATGAATGCATGTTCAGGTTCCTTCTGTGTGGAGATTGCATGTTCTCCTCATGTCTGTGTGGGTAGCAGTGATTTCTAATGAGGACCATTTTGGATGGATGGATGGAATGTGGAACAATAGTTTTGGTTCAATCCTCATTCCATAATTTGGTCTTTTGTTGTACACATAGGAGGGTATCCTCATCTTACACAGCTATGGCTAAGATTTTGTTAGGCTTTTTTGGGCTCAAGATGGCTGGTACTACCTAGTGGGCATGTTCACCCACCACCACATTAAAAGAATAGACTAATGATATTGCAACTCTTGTGTGTAGGGTTTCCCCTCACAAACTGATGAAGTGGTAGCACCCAATTTTCAACGCCTTTAGATGTTTAAAATGAAGGTCTTAACACCCACAAACACTAAGCATGTTCAGTCATGTAAAGACGTACCAAACTGATACACTAGATGTTTACACTTGCAATAAAATGTCACATTAATCGGAAAGGATCGTAACCAACATTGACATTGAAAAGGCTTGCAGAACACCAAATGGAAATTGAAAGGGTTCCGGTTTGTGCTCTAATACTTGCATCTAGTGGGCGAAACACGACAGCGGCTCAAACTTTCCCACGCGTTCCTCCAAACTTCCTGCCGGCAGCTGGAACCCTGCTTCACATAAATGGACATGTTCCAGTTTTCTTTGCTCAAGGACACCTGAGTGGTGTTCACCCAATGCAGCGGGGATCGGACCTGTGACACAACAACATGCTACACCAGACTATCGAATTGAACTGATTATATCCTTTAATATCTTTAATGGATGACACGTTATCAGAAAGTCAAGATATTTTAGGGAAGCTTGGTGTGCTTCTTTTTTAATCATCAGATCTACTCTTTATCTACTAGAGCAATTATTCCATTAATTAATTTGTCAATCAACAGACAATTAATCAGAAAATATTTTAAAAATTGATATTATTTTCTTATATTATAATATTTTTTTCCACTGGTGCCAGTCTCTGGGATTGGAATATTTATTTAAATGTATATTATATTTTGTCACATTTTGTGGATCAAATAAATAAACTACAACGAGAGAAAAATCATTATTTACAGCCCAAATATCTTTTACCAAACAGGTATGAATTATATTTGTTTTGCTGCTGACAGAAATAAATTGGTCCGACTGTGACGAGGTACGACATACCTGCGTTGCGTATTTGGTTTTTGAGCATTTCACTGTTGCTGGTGCTCTACATCCCATGTGTCTACATGTGGTATTTATTTACAGTGTATTTGTACTGCGAAATAAAGATGTGGTATATACCATAATAAACAGCTTGACATTAGTATGTCAATGTGTTCGCAATCAAGTCAGAATCAAGATGTCCTCACAAGAACAGAGCATCAAACAGTCGTATGGGGTCCACTGCCTTATGAGGACATGAATGTGTGTGTGTGTGTGGCTACATGACCCTTGGCTAATTGTCTCATTATACAGACCTTAATATGTTAGCATAATAATATTTACAGTGTCTGTGTTAACTCATTAAGGCATATTGTATCCTTACATGACATAAATAACATCTGTTTACATATAATACAGATTAGTAGGTGCTGTGTCATTAAAGGTTCATTCCTGTCAAAACCAGCTTCTTGTCCAGACTGAGAGCTGCTCTCAGAAACCTCAGAAGACACACGATGTTTGCTTTGTTCATTAGCTGGTTGATTATTTGTTCTTCTGAGTTTGTTTTTATAGATTTTAAAGACTGAGGAAGTCTCTGTAGCTGGACGTGTGGGGTGACTACAGCGGTGACTAGCATGTAGCATTGAGCTAGTTTCATTGTCCACTAAACATTCAAGTTGTGTCAAAATCAAAATTCAGCGTCCATCCCTCGGAGGACGCGTCCTTTGCAGTTTACGTTTCCTGTTTGCCTTCCTGACCCCGCCCTTTTGCTGCTCCTGTCGCCGAGCAACCAGCTGCGGTTGACAAGAAAGAGCATTTTTCTGATTAAAATGGAGCCAGAGATCATAGTTGGATTGTCTAAATCAGGAAAAGACTTTACTGGGCTGCATTTGAAGGACTCTTGGAAATGAGACAGACTTGTCTCAGCAACTGTGACTGATTCGGTCTTTGAATGGAGCGTCGGAGGGACGGATGCTGAACTGGGACACGACTAATGATGAAGACATCCATGCATACGACGAAGCTGCTGATAGTGAAGATTTACTATCAAATGATATGAAGATTCACTCCCATGCTGCTATAAAGTGATGCTGGTTAGTAAACATGAGGCAACAGTTTTTGGTAGACAGGATATGTGACATGATACATTGAATTCTGGGTCGTTATGTCAGTATATATATATATATATATATACACATATACCACACAGTCTTGGAAGTTTGTGAACTGAACCAAAGTTTGATTGGTGTATTATGAATCAGTAGATCATTCATCGTGGTTGGGCTTTAAAATAACAATGAACAGTTATGTTTAGGAAACAAAAAACAACTTTGTAGTCTTGTAGTCCTGCTCTAATCAAATCAATAGATTGGATTTCATGACTATGTCACCAACTGCCATGAGACTGGCTCATATTATTTGCTGTCATGTTGGATTTCTGCCCTTCAGCCACCAGCAGTGGAAGTGTTGATATTCACGCTTCACTTCACAGATTCTCTCGTCTCATTTTGTCAGTTTTATGGCTGAAAATCTGTCATTTTCATATCACCGTGTTAAATCAGCATGTGGTGACTTTTCCAGGACACCGTAGCCTCGTTTCCATTCAGTGTACCAAATGGCTTCTCAAGCTAATGTGTGGAAAAGTGTGAAAAACTTGTGGTCAATATTTCATGAATTAGAATCATAATGAGCATGAGAAGGAGTTATATGGTGTAATATTCAGAGTAAAAAAAAGTCAAGATATTATGAGAACAAAGGAAAAGGCTGCAGTAAGAACCAAAGAGACATTTCACAGATGTGAAACCATAAAACACAGACCTGCAGAGTTTCATGTTGATGCTTATATTAGACATATTTAATCCAGTGATGTTCACAGCAGCATGACGAGTCAGATATTATTTATTGTGATTGGAGTGATTAATAAAGTGGCCTCCAGCCTCCAGGGATGTCGGACACCATGTGCTTGTAAACTCTGATTAATAAATATGAACCAATACTGGAGCTTTGATACACAATGTGCTCTTTCCCGCCGCAACATCTCTTACCTCTCTTCTTCTCGGGCCGAGCCCTCTGCTGTTTACTGACACATCCTCGCTGATTACTTGGAACAAACGTCCCATAGGCTGCTGGGTTGAAGCTGGTCGCTCCAGCAGAGAGCCTCAACGTGTGCTTCTCCCGTCAGCACTAATGGGGCGACCTGCACCATTGTGCATCCCCATGTTGAAGGCAGATTGGATAGAGGAAGTCAGTTGAGTCCGTGTGGAGCAGCTGAAGAAGAAGAGGGCGAGGCAGCAGCAGGAGGAGGAGGGCTCCTACTAGGTCCTGGTTCTGATTTGGCGTCCCGACTCGGACCTGGCTGTGTGTTATTCCGCGTCCCTGCATGTTCCACCAAAAACTCCTCCCTTCCGCCCCCGTCCTCGCCGCCGCCTCCTCCCGCCTCTCCGGTCGCCAGCTGCTTCATCCTCAGGTTGATGGAGCCATAAGTCCTCCTGGGCCGGACGAACGCCGCCCTGCGTCGGTACATCTCGCCGCGGCAGATGGACACCATGAGCAACACCGACAGGAACATCCCCCCCAGAGTCAGCAGGCCGAGGCCCGCGATGATGCACTTGTCCAGGTGGGAGCCCAGCTGGGCGTAGTACATCTCCAGCTTCTCCATCTGGCGGGCTGACACCGAGTCCGGGTCCACCTTGGCCTCCCGGGGGATGGTGTAGGCGATGACCACCAGGACGATGCCGCTCACCAGGAACACCAGGGCGAAGATGAAGCCATAGTCCGCAGAGTGGTCCTCAGCCGGGATGAACCCTGTGAAGTCCTGGACGTCCTCCTGGATGTCTCCACCAAGGTCTTCCTCATCGTAGGACCGAGGAGACGATTCCTGCTGCTGCTGCTCCGCCAGAGACAGAAGGAAGGAAGGAAGGAAGGAAGGAAGGAAGGAAGGAAGGAAGGAAGGAAGGAAGGAAGGACGGAAGGAAGGAAGGAAGGAAAGAGAGAAAGTGAGAAAGAAAGTTATTTATTTATTTACTTACTCTTTTTTAGTTCCTAGTTATAGAGAAAAGAGACCTTTTAGTGTGAGTCACAGTTTAAATAATGTAAGTGAGATACATTTAATAAAGCCAACAAGCTGGTCCACATTGGCTGGCATGAATATAAAAAGAAAGCAACTGAATTTTTAATAAAAACTTCTTTGTTAAGAAATGTTTTTAGGAAGATTGTTTGTGACAAGAGACACTGAACTATTCAGAAAAGGGAAAATATTCAGCCAACAGCTGAGCGCTACCTTGCAGTGGGCTGAAGTCAGGGGCGGGCAACCGACCGACACAGTCGCCCCCTGCTGGTGGCTCTCATGCTCGTCATCCTGCTGGTAGGAGGCGTTCTCAAAGCCCCGGGCGGTGCTGCCCACTGTGGCCCGCGTCGGGGAAACACTTCGCCGACCTCCTCCGCCCCGCAGCTCCCGGAGCTCTACGCCGTTGAAAGAGGACTCCATGGAAATCTGTGTGATGTTCTCATGTCTTCACCATCGCTCGGCTCGGCAGTGTTGTCACTGAAATAAAACAGAACGATGACTGAACAGAGAAGAGGACGTATAACAGCCGAACATTTAAAACGAATAATAATAACATTCCTTTCTGTCATCATAATAATCAGTTGTTCATGTCATATTTATGGTATCACTCTTTCAATATTCATCACCTGCAAAACCAGGTTACTATGGTATGCATGGTGCGTGCTGCTTTCTTGCAACGCGTTTTTAGGTTTAGTAGTTTAAAGACGGATAAAAGTGAACATATTCTCAACTTTCCACTATGGTCTATTTAACTCTAAATGGACCATAATTTACTCAATGAACATCGTGCTGGATTGAAGAAGACTTGAAACTAGCAATCAATTCTCATTGACTTCTTTACAATTGGACTTCGTTTTACAACCAGAGGAGTCGCCCCCTGATGGACAGGAGAGAGAATGCAAGTTTAAGGCACTTCAGCAGGGCTTCACTTTCAGAACCGGAGGTTGCTGCCTGTTCCACCTGACTCCAGATCAGCTAAATGCAATTTCAATAGCTGGGTTTCAATCATGAAATGCAGTCACTATTAATATGTAACACAATATGTACAATTCAAACACTTAAATGTCAATATTCTTTTATTGTGAATCAATAATCAATGAATTATTATTATTATTTTACATATTATTACAGAGATGAACTCTTAGTCTGTGCATCTTTATAAAACCATGCATTTATTCATTTTATTTTTACATAATATTTGGGAGAGATGAACTCTCCTCTGAGCTCTGGGTGTGAACCTCGTTCATGCGCAGTTCAAACAGCGTTTTATGAACCAGAAGCCGGTGTGAATATTGACAGCGGTGCATACAAGGCTGTAATATTTCCTCCTGACTTAGCCTTTAACATTCAATGGAACCAAAACAGCTGACAACGCATAGGCTACCTTAAATGTGTCAGATTGTTTCATTTGTAAAAATGTATCCGACCGGAAAACTGATGAAATATGTTTTTGGTTGTCGTTTCTACAGCCGGTGGATGTCCGAGGAGCGTCGGACTAAAGTAGTCATCTGAAGGCGTCTGGCCGTCAGACCACCGTGACCTTGTGATGCGCCAAACAGCCAAAAACCAGGACCACTACACTCCGTCTGCGCGTGTGTGCGTGTGTATGGTGTGTGTGTGTGTGTGTGTGTGTATAGGATAGATAATATCAACGGGGCTGATAGGCTCCACACCACCGACTGACAACGCTCTTCATTACCCCGATGTGGCGGCTGATAAGCCGGACTGAGTGCGGACGGAGACTCCGGCTCTCAGGAGCGTCTTGGTCTCAGATCAATGATGCAACCGGGCGACGTTAAGAGCCGCTTTTATCCGGAGGGAAACACCGGGGACGGATTCGGTATCCGGGCAGCATCCACCCCGCTGAATCCCAACGAACAGAGCGGACGTCATCGACCATCTGCGGGGTATCGATCAGAGGGTTTGGCGTGAAGTGCTCGGGATGACGGCATTGAGTCTTACCTGGAGCTGATGAAGCCGCGAAACCGCTGCGGGGCATCGCATCCGGAGAGATGGATGCTGCTGGATGTGTGAGGGGATGTAGAGAGAGGGAGGGGGAGGGGGGGGGAGGGGGTGAGACTGACGGAACATGCGCGAAACCAGCTTGTGGTTCCGTCTGCTGGGTGTGAGTGTGGTGCTCCGGAGATACAATGGTGAATTACTCTAGTGTGTAAGGATGTAGCAGTCATACTATAATAATGCGGTATAGAATTGAACAGAAAATGTTAAAATATCACATAATATAGTACAATGTGTTATAATGTATAGGCCTAAGAGAAAACAGCAGGCTACAAAAGAATACAAATAGTGAGTTGTATAATAAACTACTGTAATGCGTAACACAAGTGTGTACCATGGGTTAACCTTGTGTGTGTATATATACACACTATATTGCCAAAAGTATTCACTCACCCATCCAAATCATTGAAATCAGGTGTTCCAGTTTCTACAAACATTTGTGACAGAATGGGTCGCTCTCAGGAGCTCAGTGAATTCCAGCGTGGTACTGTGATAGGATGCCATCTGTGCAACAAGTCCAGTCGTGAAATCTCCTCACTCCTAAATATTCCAGTCAACTGTCAGTGGGATTAGAACAAAGTGGAAGTGATTGGGAACGACAACTCAGCCAAGAAGTGGTAGACCACGTATGACAGCGGGGGGTCAGCGGATGCTGAGGCACATAGTGCACAGAGGTCACCAACTTTCTGCAGAGTCATCGCTACAGACCTCCAAACTTCATGTGGCCTTCAGATTAGTTCAAGAACACTGTAGAGAGCTTCATGGAATGGGTTTCCATGGCGATCAGCTGCATCCAAGCCATACATCAGCAAGTGCAATGCAAAGTGTCAGATGCTGTGGTGTAAAGCACGCCGCCACTGGACTCTAGAGTGTTCTCTGGAGTGACCAATCCCGCTTCTCCATCTGGGGCCAGTTGTTCAAAACATTTAATCCGGATAAAAATTATCCGGATTTGGAAATCCCATTTTTTGCTATCCGGGATCAGGTAATCCTTCTTACTTTTATGCCGGTTTTTCAAAGCAAAATTGGATTGGATCACCCTGATCCAGATTCACAGTTTTCAAGATTACCAAATCCGGATTACCAGTGCTCTAAATGGGACAACATATCACAATGTGGGCTACAGCTATCTAAAGAAAAACAGTGTAGAAGAGCCAACATGGGGTCACTGTAAGTGTTTTTTATTTTGAGACAAAACACAAAAATCACAAATATCCACTTCTATTCATAATTTCTTTTATGACCCCTCATCTGAGCCACAACAAATACAACAAATATACATTAACAAATGCATTGTTGATATTTTGAAAACGTCTTGAATAAATAATAATTTAAAAAAAAGGGTAAATGTCCAATAGTTACAAAATAAAGAATGATCTCAGGGTTCTTCTTCATCTGAGGAGAGACCAGCATTTTCAAGCCCTGCTTTTAGGAGGCGGATCTGAAGTTTCACTTTGGTTTGCTGCAGTTTGATCAGCTTGATTTGTTCCTCTGCCAGGAGTATCTGTGCCTCTGCTCTTTCAGTTTCTCGTGTGAGAAGTGATTCATAGGCATCATCATTATTATTTGGCAAAGGACGCTTCAAGCCTTTTTTCTGAGCTCCTGTGACTGCTGGCTCTACCAGTGAGGATCCAGGTTGTTCTTCAGAAATAGTGCTGAGATCCAGAATAAATGTTTCCTCTGCATTTGGAGGAACTGGCTCACTTTCCTCTACAATGGTAGGCTCACCATCACCTACAACACCCTGAATCCCGTGCAGAGCTTTAGAGTTCTCACCTCCAATAATGTCCAGAACCACATCTGTGTATTCACCTTTCTTAAAGGGTTTGTTGCCCGTTTGGGTGTTTTTTGCTTCAGCAAGGTCATTTGTTGCTCTGGCCCTCAGATTCTTCCATCTGAATTTCACCTGCTCCAAGGTCCTCTTCTGGCCAGACCCCATTGCATTGACATTCTGGGTGATTTCAACCCAAATGTCTTTCTTCCTTTTATTAGTCAACATTCCACTCGCAACAGAGCTTCCTACTATTGAGGCATAATGGCACTTAACACCCTCCAGCAGTGCATGGGTTCCTGCAACAGTGAAATTAGGTCCTTTTGAGTCCATGGTTCCACCTCATCTGTTGTAGTGAACATAGTATTTAAAGGCCTTGGGCTTGATTGTTTAATTGAACACAAGCCAAAGCACATCAGCTAATGAGTGGGTGGGTATTTGACAGCCATCTTTTATTCAGCCTTTCTCAGAGAGAGAGAGAGAGAGAGAGAGAGGCACTAACATGGCAGGTATTGTCCATCGCTACCACCATTTTGGTGGAAGAGGATACCGTCAAAGGGTATATGCTGAGCGTGCAAAACCACTGGAGCAATACACCGATGAAGAACTGTATGCTCGCTTTCGCTTTGGGAATACTGATATTAGGTACATTGCAGAACTTGTCAGGCCAAAGCTTCAACGGAGAACCCGAAGGAGTCACAGTCTGTCTGTGGAAGAACAGGTCCTCATTGGTCTGTGCTTCTATGCATCTGGGACTTTCTACCAAGTTGTTGGTGACAATATAGGAGTGGACAAATCAACTGTGAGTGATGTAGTGAAAGCTGTGTCCATTGCATTGGTCAATCAGTTTGTTTCCTTTCCAAAGGATGACCAGATTGCCCAGACCAAGCACAAATTCTTTCTTTTGGGGAACATGCCCAATAATATTGGGGTTATTGACTGCACTCATGTGCATATCCAAGCACCTCATGAGAGGGATTGGGAGTACATCAACCGAAAGGGGAGGCGCAGCATCAACATCCAACTTGTGGGCGACGCTGACCTCATCATCACAAACTGTGTTGTTAAGTGGCCTGGGTCTGTTCATGATGCACGTATCCTGAGAGAGAGTGCTTTATACAGAGAGCTCCAAACCAACCGACCGGATGGCATAATATTAGGAGACAGTGCCTATCCACTCCTACCATGGCTGATGACTCCTTTTCTTGCAGCAACCACACCTGCGCAGGCACGCTTCAACACTGCTCATTGCAAAAGGAGATGTGCAATTGAGCGTTTGAATGGAGTTCTGAAGAGACGCTTTGCATGCCTTAAATACTTGCGAGTGGAGCCACAGGGAGCATGCAACATCATACTTGCGTGTATTGTCCTGCACAACATCGCTACCAGGCACAATGTCCCTCTCTGTGATGAAGCTTATGATGCACCGGAGCCTGTGGAAGAACCAGACCACCTCTGGCGTTCTGTCAGAATGAGGGACTGACTGGACGTGTAGTCAGGGATGCAATTGTTAGACATTATTTTTGATAGTTTCATCTCTGATGATTGTTTCTTTAAAATGAATGTACAGTGATGACAGAAAAATGTAATATTATTTTTGTTTGTTATTTAAATCTGAAATCTGGGGGATTGTTTCACGGTTTCATTGTTTTCAGAAGATAATTTTTATTTTCATTTCATTTTTACTGAAAGGCTTATTTAGTAGCCTATGTCTACTTTATTTACTTTATCACTAACACTTAAACAAGTCAAGTGCAAAATATAAATAAAAGTGTATATATACTAAATGATAAAAATGTATTATTTGATCAATTTTAAAGTTTTACTACATTTTCTTCCTGAAATCCACCTTGAAATCCTACCCCCTGTTGGGATCAGGATAATCCTGTTTTTTTGGATCAAAGTTATCCAAATCCTACTGAAATGTTTTGAACAACACAAACTGAAGGTTTGATCCGGATTAAAACTAGGATTGGATTCTGTGATCCAATCTGATTTCAGAATCCTTCTTTCCCTTTTGAACAACCCATTTTCAAGATTTGATCCAATCCGATTACCAAAATCCGATCAGATTACCTTTGAACAACTGGCCCCTGGAGATCTGATGGACGAGGCTGGGTTTGGCGGTTGCCAGGGAAACGGTACTTGTCTGACTGCATTGGGCCACGTGTAAAGTTTGGTGGAGGGGGATTATGGTGTGGGGTTGTTTTTCAGGAGCTGGGCTTGGCCCCTTAGTTCCAGTGAAAGGAAATAAATAATTTTAATTCAGTGCAATACAGTAAAAAAAAAAGTGTCAGATGACCCTTGTCTGACTGGAAATATTTTTTGATCAAACAAAATAATAATTTGTGTTCATAAAACGTTCAAATCTATGTCATATTGACATAAAATGAACAGGTTGCTAAATGTTTATTTTTATGTTTATTAAACAAAAACAAAATAACGTATCATAACAGTCATTGTATGTACGAACAACAATTATATATTGTAAGGTCAAATTAACATTAACATTTTAATTATTTTACTTAATCTCAATTTGCTCATTCTACTTAAAGATTTTTTTTGAAAACCCCTTGCACACAAAACTTAAAAGTACACCTAACATAAAATAAATGTATTACATGATCCTCATCTGACTGGAAATTTATGTCGGTTGAACGTAATATTTTCAACCAAATGATAAAATAATTTAATAACAGAATTCTGTCATAATGAGTTTTGTATATACTTTATATACAAAACTTGAGTATTTGAATGACACGCAAGTATTGTGGGTTGCAACAAGTGACACTGGTGAGAACAGACTGTCAGCTTCCAGCAGAAGTGACGATTAGATGTAGCACATAATCACTTGTGAAGAAGAAGGAGGAGGAGGAGGAGAGGAGGAGGAGATGATGTCATCATGGACGGAGGGTTGACTATTCGTGGCGATATTTATGGGTTGTTTTGCGCTCGGATTCATCCCACTGTTGTTCAGACTCTCCGACTATAGTGTTTCTCTTCTTTTGTTGTATTGTTGGAGGATGTTGTTGACGTTCCCGTGAATATGTCACATGGGTTAAGTAAGATTTTATTGTGTCTTTTTAGCTCTCAGTGTGTTTTTAATTTACAATATTTCTAATTTTAGTGTGTAGTTTCCATTTGTGTTTTATTGCATGTATTGCATACTGGGAGTGTATTGTGCTTTTATTCTGAAAAGCCCATACGGATATCACTCCCCACGGCGTAATTGCCTGCACCTGTGGCGCGTCAAATTGGCGGACTTTTAAGCTTCCAGAGGAGTGATACGCAGAAGGGCAGAGTGATATCCGCTGCCCTTCTGCGTGAGTAGCCTAGCCACTACGACTAAGCGTGACCCGCTGTATGTGCGTGTGTTTAAAAGGGCAGTGAGTGGCGTCTTGCTCTCCAGATAGCTCGAGGTCAGCGCCCGGAGGAAGACGACCGGGCGGTGAAGCGGCATCGAGAGGCCGCAGGACGGATTGCATCGACGCGTTCTATACGGTGACGGAGCGACTTCCGCCGGCGCCCCGAGTGTGTGCTGCAGCCCAGGCTGCCTTTGCAGGTAAGACTCTAAACCAGTGGCGTGCACAGACATTTTGGGGGGCAGGTGCTCAGTGAAAAATAAGGGCACTTTATGCGGCATGTAGAACTGACGGCTGCCTTATTACAGCAGTGTGAGATTTAAAAAATAAATAAACATTAAAGGCACATGTTGAATGTTATATGCTATTGTTTTATTTCCCACAGAGCTGCTCCCCTGGGCTGCCTGCTGTAGCTCCCTTTCTTTTTCCCTTCTTATCCTCTCCTTTCTAGGCATTATGCTGCAGTTGGTAAATAAAAAGAGACCAACAATATGAATAAGACTGTTTGGTTATATTTCAACAAGGCACAGGGCTACTTTTTCTGCAGGCAATTGGGAATTGCCTGTTTGTCATTACTGCAAGTGTTAATTATGTAGGCCTAGCCTAATGTAAACCTACACAATAGCCTACTAAATATTAATCTTAAGTAAATATACAGATAGATTCACATGCTGTAGGATACCAATGACAAACTCTACCAGTGGTCATCATCACGTCATATCTATTACTGATTTTGGGTAGCGTCTAGCTTGTTAAGCAGGTGAGCAGCCGATAATTTATGCCCAGCTGTGTGGCGTTGAGACCGGCTACTTCACAACAGAGACAAATAAATTCAAGTTGCAGCTTGGCAACTAAGGCGCGTTCACACTGCTTTTTATTTTGAAAATTGACCGGATTGTCTCGTGTTTCTTAGTGTGAAAAAAACGAACTTTCAAAAGGGCACTTGCTTGGTCCAGAGGGCAAGGGCAGGTGCTTTAGCACCACCTAGTGTCTACCTGTGCACGCCACTGCTCTAGACTCCTTCATTAGACTGCCTCGCTCACAGCTTTTAGCTTCCCCCATTTTAACGCCCGTTTATTATTTGTCTTACCATTTTTAGTCTCTTACCCGTGTTTTAACCTGATTTTATTCCGTTATAAACATCAGCGTTTCTGCTCTCGCATTTACTAACTAAAATAAACTAAATAGTGACACGTGGCCCCTAATTTTGGATCATTTCCATCAACCGGCACCTTAATAAGTCACTCTCTCCTTGTGATCTTGAATACACTCTGGTTGAACAAAAATGTTGAATGCAAATATAATAATTGCAGAATTGCAAACTGCTTGCTGTGCCACCTGACTTAATCCAACTGCACCAATACACCATCCCACGCGTCTCGTCTGTTTCAGGTTTTTTTGGTGGGTACCACCGGGCCTGAAAAAAAATCTTGGGGAAACACTGATGTCCCACTAAAGGCGGGCCCACACTGGACCGATAATCGGCGTCTTTGAGAGAGTCGGCGTCCGTGACATGAGTCTGCTTGGTGTGGTCGCTCGAATCGGCCCACGTCGGCGTTCATTTCAGCCGATTCAAATGTGTAATCCGCCAAGCGAGTCGGTCACTCTTTTACCATTCTGATTGGTGGAGGCTAGCAGCTTGACTAGCGAATCAGTGAAGCCCGGAAGTGACGATGGTAAACATCATGTCGACACGCTCTCTCAACGCATTGTTTTGGCATCGCTTGACCGTTTTTCTTCGTTTGAATAATGTGGACTGAAGAGCTTGAGCAACAATTCATCACCATGGTGGAGGATAGACCGTCGCTGTTTGTGGTCGCTGGCAAGACCTATTCAAACAAGCAGGTCAAAACGGAAAGCTGGCGCCAGATCTCAGAGGCGTTGAATCTACCGGGTAAGATCTGTATTTGTATACAAATATCGCATTTGTATGTAGCCTACATCCCACATTTGTACGATGTGTAGGGGCAAAGGGAAACGTTTGCAGCGTCGAAACATTACCTTTCTTTTGATCGAAATAGCCTGTGAGCTGCTAACCAATGTGTAGCCCACTCTCTCGCGTTTGACCATCGGATTCCTCAGACATGAGATGTGCCTGCTATTTACTTTTTTGACCTGTGTATTTGCAGGCTTTTATAAGTGTTATTGTGTAGGTTGATACTTTGTGTTGAGGCAAGACCAGAATTTAATTCAACTCTAAACTGTATAAACTTTTCAGTGAAAGAGCTGAGGAAGAAATGGGACTCCCTCCGAACCCAGTTCACCCGCTACAAAAAGCTTCCTCCATCAGGAAGTGGAGCTTCAGAGAAGACGCCCAGACAGATATGGGTTTTACGAAGGATGCAGTTCCTCGAGCCACACATGCAGAGGAGAGCAAGCAAATCAAACCTCACTCGGGTAACTGGCTCTCCCATTGTTGAATAGTACTCATTTGTCATCTGAATGAAGCTCGATTAGTGTTCACTGCCGACTTCTCATATATTCTTAAGAATTTAGAAGCTTTGGCACTGACAAAAAATGTGCTTCTGTGTTGCTTATGAATGCTTTGATCCATGATATTATATATATTATTATTTTTTAGGAACCCACAGCCCCCACTGACACTAGTACCAGTAGGCCTACAGGCGCCAGGTTCGATGACCAGGACCAGGGAGAGAGTGAACGCGAGGAGGATCGGACCTCATCAATCGAATCACCATTGGCCGAATCAACCGTGTGTGAAGAGACCATCCATCACGAGACACAGTCCCGAGCAGGGCCTTCTTCTAAGCGTAGAAGGTCTTCTCCCCAGTCCCCAGATAACACAGACCTCTTGCGCATAATAGGGGCTGCACTCATTCAATTCAATTCAATTTTATTTATTTATATGGCACCTTTCATGCAGGTAAATGCAACACAAAGTGCCGTACAGAAAATACCAATTTAGAAAATAAAAACAAAACAACAACAACAATAAAAACAACAACAACAGAAAGAAAGACCCGACCCCCCCCCCCCACCCCCCCCGGAACACACTCGCACACTCACACTAACATTCACACTAACATGCACGCAACTCAGGTTTGGACACCACACACACACACACACACACACACACACACACACACACACACACACACACACACACACACACACACACACACACACACACACTCTGCATTGGCTAAAACTGTAGAGACATGGCTCGGCACTGAGACATCGGTGAGTGAAAGGCCATCCACACCATGAGGGACTCTGATTCCCGTCAGTCGATGGTAAAAGAGATAAAATAATGTAAAATAGAACAAGATAGCAGTAATAAAATAAATAGCTAAAAACTAGATAAAAAGCTAAATAGGATAGAATAATATCAGTATAAACTACTAAAATAAGCAAACTTAAAGTAATAGATTAAAACTTGGGGAATAAAATAGCAGACTTAAAATAATAGAAGGTTAATTAAAAGCCAGACTAAAAAGATGAGTCTTGAGCCGTTTTTTAAAAACATCAACATTCTCTGCGGCCCTGAGGTTCTGCGGCAGGCTGTTCCACAGTCGGGGACCATAATAACTAAAAGCTGCCTCCCGGTGTGTTTTCAATCTGACTTGTGGAAAGGTTAAAAGGCCGGTGCCAGAGGACCTCAGGGTCCGTGAGGGTTGATATAATAGGAGTAGGTCAGATAAATAAGAGGGCCCAAGACCATTAAGACATTTAAAAACAAGTAAAAGAATCTTAAAATTGATCCTGAAACGGACAGGGAGCCAATGCAGCGACTTTAAAACTGGTGTAATGTGCTCCCGCCCTCTGGTCCTCGTCAGCACGCGTGCGGCTGAGTTTTGCAGCAGTTTGAGAGTATGGATGCTCTTTTTAGGAAGACCAGAGAGCAGGGCATTACAATAGTCTAGACGACTGGAAATAAAAGCATGCATCAGCACCTCTGTACTGGCCTGTGAGAGAAACGGGCGGACTCTGGCTATATTCTTCAGGTGGTAAAAACCTACCTTTGTTACATTTTTAATGTGTGGAATAAAACTGAGCTCAGAGTCTAAAATCACGTCCAGGTTTCTCAGAGATTTCGATGATTTAAAATTATTTAATTTTGGTAAAAGTTTCTCTCTCTGGCCTTCAGGACCTATGACTAAAACCTCTGTTTTGTCCTGGTTGAGTTGTAGAAAGTTTGCTGCCATCCATGACTGGATATCTAAAATGGAATTAAAAAGGGCATCTAAAGGCCCTGTGTCATCAGGAGACACAGCGATGTACAGTTGTGTATCGTCAGCATAGCTGTGGAAGCTGATGCCGTGCCTCCTGATGACATCACCCAGGGGAAGCATGTAGAGATTAAAAAGGGTTGGGCCTAAAATTGACCCCTGGGGAACCCCGCACTTAAGGTTGTGTGTTTTGGAGGAACAGGTATCCAGACTTACGAAGAAGCTTCGGTCAGTGAGGTAAGAGGAGAACCAATTTAAAACTGCACCAAAGAGACCAACCAGGTTCCTCAAACGGTTTATTAAAATGTGATGGTCCACTGTATCAAAGGCGGTGGTTAGATCTAGCAGAACCAAGACTGTGAGTTTATGATTATCTAAATTGAACCTGATGTCATTTAAAATCTTTAAAAGGGCTGTCTCTGTGCTGTGGTTTGTCCTAAAACAAGACTGATACTTCTCCAATGTATTGTTTAAATATAAAAAGTTATTTATCTGTGTAAAAACCAGTTTTTCTAGAATTTTGCTTAAAAATGGTAAGTTGGATACTGGACGGTAATTATTAAAAATGGTGGGGTCTATGCCACTCTTCTTCAGAAGGGGCTTCACCACCACCGTTTTAAAGGATGTGGGGAAGACACCCGTCTGAAGAGAGCAGTTCACCATATATAAAAGCTGTTCCTCAAAAACATCATAAAACGTTTTAAAAAAGCGTGTGGGAATTGGGTCTAAAAGGCAGGTTGTGGGCTTCACTTGGGAGAAGACTCGACCAAGTGTCCTTGCGTCAACCAGGGCAAAAGAGTCCAGAGTCTCCTCAGGTGGAAGCATTGATCCAGGAATGTCGGAGGTTGAGATTTGGTAAGATAAAAGACTGGATCTAATGTTATCGATTTTACCTCTGAAGTGGTCAGCAAACGCCTCACAAACGGAGTCTGTTGGTGTTATTGGTGACCTGTTCCGGTCACCGTTGGTTAAAAACTAAATTGTGGAGAATACAAATTTGGGGTTATTTTTATTTTCGGATATTAGATTTTTGAAATGTGAAATTCTTGCCAGTTTGATGGTTTTATTGTATGTTTTGAGGTGTTGACGCAATATATCGTAGTGTACTGTCAGCTTTGATTTTCTCCATCTCCTCTCAGCACTCCTGCACTCCTGTTCTTTTCAGTTTTTTGACTTCTTCATTTCTCCATGGTGGCATTGGTCTTGTTTTTATAGTTTTAATTAAAAGAGGAGCCACTGAGTCAAGTGTTGACCTTAGTTTGTGAATAAAATTGTCAATGATAAAATCACATGGTGCTGGTAAAATTTGTGCAGGAGTGTTCTTTAAAATCTGGATAAAATTTGCTGCCACTTCAGAAGTAAGATGGCGTTTCCTCACTGTTCTCACAGGGTCCTCCAGCTGGTTAAAACTGGTGATATTAAAAAACACTCAAAAATGGTCTGACACGGCCAGATCCACGACAGAGGGCGCACCCACAGACAGGCCATAGGTTATGACCAGGTCCAGGGTGCGCCCCCTGTCGTGGGTTGGCTGGCAGACATGCTGTTTAAAATCCAAGCAGTGAAGGAGGTTTAAAAATTCTCTAGATGCTAGGTCTGAGGTCTTATCGATGTGTAGATTAAAATCACCAGTTATTAAAATCCTATCATACTTAGCGTGAATGATGGTTAAAAACTCTGAGAAGTCGCTGATAAAAGCAGTAGGGTGCTGGGGTGGTCTGTAAACAGTCACACAAAGAATAGGAGGGCTGCTAAAAACAAAGGCGTGGTATTCAAATGATAAATAGTTGTTAAAAGAAGCTTCCTTTGGCGATAATATTGACCTTGTGATCGAGGCAGTTCCCCCTCCTTTCCTGCCCACCCTAGTTGAAAATAAAAAGTTAAAATCTGGAGGACAGGTCTCTGTGAGAACAACACGTGCGTCAGTGCCGAGCCATGTCTCAGTAAGGAGAATACCGTCTAATTTTCTGTCTAAAATTACATCATTTATAATAAAAGATTTGTTAGACAGCGAGCGCACATTTAGTAGGGCCATCTTGATATCTTCATTGATTGTGCGCTCAGTATGTCTCTTTATGGGGACATTAAAACAATCAGTAGGTCTAAAAACAGTCCTCGGTTGATGTCTGTGAGTGATTAGTGTTTCAATGTGATGGATGTCCTGTGGTTCTGATGGAGGTGGTGATGGGTGGATGTGTGGGCTATGTATGGTGCAGGGAGTGGGGGGTGAGTGTGGGTGGGACGGGACAGCGTGGGGCAGAGTGTCCGTGTGTTAGTCAAGAGGTGTGTGTGGTGCATGAGCGGATGGTCAGGTCAATGTTCACAGATAAAAGCCGGGATCCCTCCTGGTTGGGGTGAAGGCCGTCCCGATTAAAAAGTTGAGGTCGGTTTAAAAAGGCCGCGTAGTTGTCAACGAAAGGGATACTGTTGCCCAGGCAGTATCCCTTTAGCCACAGGTGCAGCTGGCGGATGCGGCTGGTGATGACATCACCGTAGCGGGGCGGGGGAAGCGGACCCAGAACAATTAGCCGCTTCCCCGTGTCCAGCACGCTATCCACCATGGCGATGAAGTTCGCTTTGAGCACCTCCGACTGCTGAAATTTGAGGTCGTTGATGCCAGCCTCCACGCTCGTCGTGGAGGCCGAAGGATGTTGAACACTCACCTGGAAAGCAGAGACGAGGGCGGATGATGCCGTCACATCGACCCTCAAAATCCTTGAGGTTAAGCTAAGGACGGCGCCACCAGAACTTTTGGCGAGCCTTGAGCATGAAATGCTCAACGTCATTTATAATATCAGTACAAAGCACAACCAGGAACGCACTCACTTGGGAGAACTGGGTCCTTGAGGCTTTTTTATTTGATGTTGTATGACTTTAAAGTTGACCCTTTTGCATTTTACTTACTTATATTTATACATTGTCTTGAGCTTTTGTAGTTTGTTATTGCTTGCCTTTTATATTCTATACATTTTATACTTGACACTTTTGCATGTTGTACTTAACTTTATCTATATTTATACTTTAAGCTTTTGTATTGCATACATATATATTGCATGCCTTTTGTATTTTACACTTTATACTTCTTACAATAAAACATGTCTTTAAAAAAGCAAATCTCCCTGCATTTTCATATCTACTGCAACCCCATTTCAACATTGTCCACACATTCCATTCATTCCATGATCTCCATCCCACTAACAACTATTCAGCAATAATGTCTAGCTATTCTCATTGTAATGTCTATCTATTACAAGTGAAAACCGCTAGCTTGGTCGTCTTGGCCCAGTATTGAAAAGTGATCCACTGGATTATCCTGGTCGGATTGGATTAAATCGTGATCTGATCTGAAAACTGGGTATTTCAACACGGATCCAGAGAATCCCGATCCTGAAGATCAGGATTCAGCTTTGGTAATCCAATCCTCCCTTGAATCCAGATAAAGGGCTGGATTTGGGTATTTCAAAACGTAAGGCAGAGATCTGGATCAGCTTGATACCAAAATTTCAGGATCATTTGGATCCCACCTCAGAGGTGGATTTGACTTGGATTGACAATGTCTCAGCTCCGCTTCTCCTAGATATTGTTACTCAAGATGTTCATTACACTTATTCTAAATTGTCAGTGCATTACTTGAAACAAATTGGAGTAATTTAAGAACATTTAAAGTGTAGCAAAAGTGTTTGGCTATATGTTTGTGTACAAACTGATTATTTTACTTAACCAAATCAGATGCTATTTTGCTTTAAATTACCACAATTATGTTTAGTGAGAGCCTTCTACATAAAGGGAGGCAAATTAGGATGAAAAAAATGTATCTAATTGTGTCACTGATTAAGCAATAATACATGAAAATAATGCAACTACAATTTCAAACACTTTATTCAAAATCCAACAATTTATCACTGCAATTGAATTGAAGCATTTCCAAGGATTTCCAGCACTCATCCAGACCCTGTCCTTAATAGCTGAGTGGGCTCTGAAAGTAGAAGAAAGGGAAGGAGTATGAGTAATATCTTTGTCTTCATTTGGAATCCACAATACTCACAGAAATCGTGTGCATGATGACAATGGCATGATTTCCCCAGCATTACTGTAGCATTCTGACACTTCTGAATGAACTGCATAGTTTATACACAACACACATATACAGAGTGTGGTCTGGACACATGTAGCTTATTTTCAGTCTGCTGCGTTGCCAATGACGTAACGCTAATACACTCTGAACATGTTGATGTTAGTTTAAACAGTTATGGTATAATGTACGTCAGATTTATTACCTTGTAAATCAAACCACGGACCACAAAATTCGTAAACAAAGCCAGCGACCGCTAGCCCGCTAGCTTCACACGGAAATCAATGGAGCAGAGTTAGCTACCGTTAGCACGGCCGAGATCGCTACAGCCTGGTTTTCAGTACGTGACAATTCATATATATAGCTATCACGATATGTTGGTTGGCGTTCATATGGTCCTTAAACCGCTAAACATTAGACAACGGTAAACTTACATTTTTGACGTGAAAGTCGCGCTCCCAGCTGCTACTTCCGTGAAGTAGTCCGCCATGTTTCAGATCCGGAGGCGGAGACTTGAGACTTGGTAATCCGTATCCAGCCAGGTCGGGATCACGGTGATCCACCCGGCCAGTGTTTTGAAATACTCAGATAAAGTCAGCAGGATCACCTTGATCCATGACTGAGAAAAGGAGGATTTCATTATCCGGATTATCCTGATCCGGATTACAAGTTTTGAAATACTGGGCCCAGGTCCTCTATTCATCCCATGATCTCCTTCCCCAATAACAACTATTCAGCAATAATGTCTAGCTTTTCTCATTGTAATGTCTATCTATTACAAGCGAAAACCGCTAGCTTGGTCGTCTGGTCCTCTATTCATCCCATGATCTCCTTCCCCAATAACAACTATTCAGCAATAATGTTTTGCTATTCTCATTGTAATGTTTATCACCTTCACCCTATTTCAACATAGACTAGAAGTGAACAGAGGTATGACAAGGTATTTCACACTAATATTGTCTTATATAATAGACCATGGACTGCTCCTATTGCATGTGAGCCAGTCACAAATGCTGATTTGATGATGCTACATGAGTCAATTATGAATATGATTTTTATTTATCTTTCAGAATAATCACAGCACGCCGCACACAAACAGCACACAGTCAATCTGTCCTGTATCATGTCCCATTGAAAAGGCCACAGTTGACATTATATTTACAATATTTACAATAACCACAGTATATACCACAGTTGAAACCCAGCACAGTCAATCTGTTCTATATCTTGTCCCACTGAAAAGGCACTGCACCATGTTCAGACATAAAATGTGTACATAGCCCATCCCTAATCTGTTTGGCCCTTGCTGCTGTATTCGTGGTCTGTGGCAAGTGGGCTTGTTGTAGGGCAGGGTCTTGCTGCCATCTTCCTGGAAAAATGCCTCCATCTGGTCCTTCCCAGTCTAGAATGTCTGCCATGTATGCAGCTCTGCTCTCACTCCGTAGGAAGTTATGCAGAGCACAACAAGCCAGGACAATGGACTCCACCATGTCTCTGATGTTGATGGTGGTAAGCAAGACACGGAAGCGCGTGGCCATAATTCCAAATGCATTTTCTACAACCCTCCGCGCTCGCAACAGCCTGTAGTTGAAGATTCGCTGATCTACACTGAGACCGCGGTTTGCATATGGCTTCATCAGGTAGTCTTTCAGCGGAAACGCTTCATCTGCCACAATACAGTATAGAGACAGCTTGTCAGATCCGGGAAGTGGTGCAGGGGGAGGGATGTTTGTGGTTTTGTTTACCAGGGCTTCTGCTAAGATGCATCCACGAAACACTCCACCATCGGAAACTCTTCCATTACAACCAACATCCACATACAGAAATCTGTAATTGCTGTCGACCAGTGCCATCAGGACATTGGAGAAGTTGTGCTTGTAGTTGTAGTATGTGGAACCAGACCTTGGTGGGGGGCGAATATTTACATGTTTCCCATCCAGAGCACCCAGGCAATTTGGGAAGTTCCACTCTGACATGAATCCACTGGCAACCTGCTGCCACTCATCAGCTGTGTCTGGGCACTGAAAACAAGAAAAATAACAGTGAATACCAAAGGCTGATGTGTTTATCTGGTTAGAAAAACGTCCCAACAAACGACAATATGCATATTTGCACAGCATTAGGCTACCATGTCTGATGTCGACGTAAAATAAAATCGCACATACCTTCATATATTTTCTCTGGTAGATGGCTTCATAGGTTTTGGGGACGAATTCCATGACTGTAGAGTGACCCATTCGAAACTGATAAAGACTCTTAAAGCTTTCTCCTGCAATTACAAACGAACACATTGCTTGGTTAATTATACGGTCTAATAAAGTATATTGTCCTGTTCAGGTGCCAGAAAGGAACCGAACTAAAAAAGTAATACAAACAGCTTATCTTACCTGTTGCGAGGAAACGCAGTGTGACCATCAGACGTTCACCGACCGATTTACAATCACGGTAATTGGTGTTGCATCGCTGGATAATCGGTCGGACAAGTTCTTCCAGCATGTGGAACTTATCAGGAAAGAGCCGAGCGAAATTTCTGAAATCACCTGGCTCGTCCATCTCCAGTTCTCGACACAAATTTGGATACGCTCCTTGGGCTGCTCGCTGTTGTATCCACGGCTTCACCCACTTATTGCGCACTGTTCTCTTTCTTTTTTGCTTACGACTGTCTTCTTCCAGAATAAGTGTGAGAGCTGACAAGGCCAGTGTCTCCGTATCGACATCATCCAACATTTTAGATTTTTCTGTTCAGAGAGTAATCAAAACTACAGTCTACAACCTCACTCTGCTGACAACAGTGACTGGTGAGGACAGCGTGCTCTGTGTTATGGTCTAGAGAGGACCGCCTACTTCCGGTTTTCGTGTTTTTTGGCCCACAATACAGATTAGCGCCGCCTGTTGTTTTGGAGACATTACATCTCACGCAAGTGCGGAGCGTATGGCGTCGGCTGTAGTTCCGTAGGTGTGAACCGCCCATGTCGTTGTTCGAGTCGGCCATGTTAAGTAGCCCAACGTCATTTACAGACGCGAATCGGGCATTCGGTCTGGTGTGGACCCACCTTAAGGATTTAAAGTTATCAATAAAAATCAGTCAACTGTGTGGGATTATTTTACCCTAAAAGACAAAAGAGATGAAGAAGCGGAGTGATACTTGCCACAATAAAGTCAAGCGTGGTGGTAAAGCGGTAAGATTGACTATTTATTATTTAGTCTATTTTGTGTTTATTTAACCCTGTTAAGAATAAACAGGTCAGCTTCTCATTACCAACCATTGTGGATTATTCAAACTAACCTAATTAAGTTGGCTAGTTGTTCTTAAGAGTAAAACCCTTTTCAGCATGAGTCTGACAACAAAATAAGTAAATATCTTTAATCTTTAATACATGCTTGGATCGGCTGGTATCGGTATCGGCCGATACTAAAAGCTACAATATCGATATCGGATCGGAAGTGCAAAAAGCTGGATCGGGACATCCCTACTGTGGCAGGTGGATTTCAAAATCCACCTGCCACAGCGGCTGGTGGCCAAAAAAGTTAACTTCAGGCCCTGCTGACACTGCTTTCATATATGAAATTGAAACATGATTAATCTCCAGAGAGTGAGAGAGAGAGTTAGTGAGTGATTGATTGTGTTTAGAAATGTCTTACCTCTTCTGAGCTTTCTGTGTCTCCCGTTGTGATCTCGGCAGCTCTGGAAAAACAGTAAAAGATAAGGATCTGGAAATGAATCCATACTACATTCTGCAATTATGTTAACTTGATCTGCAAAACTAATTTATGCCAAGACAGACAGAAAAGATAAAGTAATGTTGTGCATGCACAGCCACAACACAAACCATTACCTTGTCTTGTCCTGGGAAGATGTGCTCTTCATAAGCAAAGATTCTGCTTATCGGCACATGTTGCTGTTGTTTTGCAACCACTTAATCAAAATCTACAAAACAAACATGATAATCAACAACAATAACAATCATAATAATGGCCGCGTTTCCCAGATTCGTTAAGAAGCTCTTAAGTGCTAAGATTGTCTTTGGAGCGCTCTTAAGAACGCTGTGAAAGAAGGATGTGTTTCCCAGAGTCGCTCTTAGCCTAAGAAGATCTTTCACTAAGAAGGAAACGTAAGATCGAGCTGACCCACTCTTAACAGCCTTCTTAGCGACGAAATGCTCAGTGATCAAGCCGCGTCAGGGAAATTTATATTCTCCACTTTTCGAAATAATAAACAAACAATGCTCAATGTTTTAATGCGCTAAAAAAAAAACCTTTTCATTGAATTACACGTTTAAGTTTTCTACACACATTTGCATATATGAGTTTATAATACTACACAAAAAAACACATCAACAACCCTGTGGCATTTCACAGATATCAAGGAAACAGATGTAATTGAACTCAGCTGAACCTCATCCAGAGAGGCTCCACCTGCTACTCGGCGTTGCCAAAGTCTGCGCTGTGTGAGAAACCATGGCTGCAATACAGCACGTTCTCGCTGCGAACCAACAGCGTCACCTTGCGCGAAGCCAGACAGTTTATATAAATGCTTAGGTGCGTCAGCACTTCTCGCCACTGGACGTGCTGTCAGACCGGGCTGTCCAGACAAAGTACCGGCTGCCCCGTACGGAGATCCAATGGCTGATCACTTTGGTGTCTCCACACATCCAGAGAGCAACCCGCTGCAACTTTGCCCTCAGCCTGGAGGTGCAGCTCCTGGCTGCGCTGCGTTTTTACACAGTGGGGAGCTTCCTGGAGGTGGTGGGGGACGGCGCCGGCCTCAGCAAAGCATCGGTGCCACGGAGTGTGGCAGCCGATTCTCCTGCGCCATGCCTGGAACCACATAAAGATGCCCACCACACGGGACGAGGTCCGCCAGGTCCACCAAGGGTTCCACGCAGTGGCTGAGATCCCCCGGTGACCGGTGTGGTGGATGGCACCCTCATTGCATTCTCACGTGTGCGCCTACAGTGGGTTGCAAAAGTATTCACCCCCCTGTGGCATTTTTCATGTTTTGTTGCCTCACAACCTGGAAGTAAAATTGATTGCTTGAGGGTTGCATGGTTTCATTGACAGAACATGCCTACGACTTTGAAGTGTATTTTTTTATTATTATTGTGAAGCAAACAACAAAAAGGACAAAATAACAAAGTATTCACCCCCCTAATGTCAGTACTTTGTAGAGCCACCTTTTACGGCAATTACAGCTGCAAGTCGCTTTTCATAAGTGTCTATGAGCTTGCCACATCTTGCCACTGGGATTTTTTTTTTTTAGACTTATATTTTTTTTAATTATTTTGTTATACAATACAAATAAAAAATGGCTTCCAAGTATAAAGCAAATTGAAAAGGCTGCCAGATGACCCAGCAGCAACAACAACAACAACAACAAAACAAAACAAGAGGCCCAAGTCAGCGTTGGTGTATCTGAAGTAAGACTTCAGCATAGAAGTATGTCCAGTGTCCACTGTACCATTGTCACATGAGGAATCACGATCATTAAATAATAGAATAGTGTCCATAATATAATGTCCGTATGATTACTTCTGAAGCGCCCTCACCACCTTCATCCTACCTATATAGTGAAACCAAAAATGTGACAGGTTTAAAAGAACAAAAACATAAAAAAATAATAATATACATGCACACACACACACACACCTGTGTGTGCAATCACATATATATACACACATACGTCACAAGTACAGATAATTTGTTGAGACAGAGGTTGACACAGATAGATGGAATATAACTTAACGACAGCAGGGTAGAAAAGGAGTCTGGGAATTAGTCCATTAGATTGCATGTAATGAATGAAATTGCAGAACCTTTCCCCATTTTTCATTGTACTTCTCTACCTCATTCAACAGACTGTATGATATTTTCTCAAATGCCGCGACCTTACCCAGTTCTGAGACCCATTCCTGGAATAATGGACCTACAGCATCTTGCCACTGGGATTTTTGACCATTCCTCAAACAAAACTTCTCCAGCTCCTTGATGTTGGATGGTTTCCACTTGTGAACAGCAGTCCTCAGGTCAAACCAGAGATTCTCAATTGGATTAAGGTCTGGGCTTTGACTAGGCCATTCCAACACATTTACATTCTTCCCCTTAAACCATTCGACTGTTGCTTTAGCAGTATGCTTCGGGTCATTGTCCTGCTGGAAGGTGAACCTCCTTCCCAGTCTCAAATCACAGGCAGACTGAAACAGGTTATGCTGTAGGATATCCCTGTATTTAGCACCATCCATCTTTCCCTCAACTCGGACCAGTTTCCCAGTCCCTGCTACGGCAAAACATCCCCACAGCATGATGCTGCCAACACCATGTTTCACTGTGGGGATGGTATTCTTGGGGTGATGGGATGTGTTGGGTTCCCGCCAGACATAGCGTTTCCCTTGGTGGCCGAAAAGTTCAATTTTAGTCTCATCTGATCAGAGCACCTTCCGCCATACATTTAGGGAGTCAGCCACATGCCTTTTGGCAAACTCAAAACGTGCCTTCTTATTTTTTACGCTAAGGAATGGCTTTTTTCTGGCCACTCTTCCATAAAGCCCAGCTCTATGGAGTGTACGGTGTGATGGGAATTTTTCATTTAGTAGTTCTTTATAGTATAATTAGTAGTTTGAGTAGTTTTAACTCATACTATTCCAAGTGTCATGAGGTAACCTGTATTCTGCACTTATGTCATGTCATGTGTTACATGAGTTGTGAAATGCGTCTTGTGACACCAGCACAGCTGACAAGTCAATATGGATCTATGGACACTGATGAGTGGTTCAAACACCACATTTTGGACAAAGTTCTCCGTCTACACAAACAACGGAACAATGCTTTCTGATGACACATCACAAACAACTGTATAAAAAGCCCTTCTCAGAGTGAAGAATTGGTCAGACTCTTAAGGAGTCTGCCCCTATCTGGCCAGATAGTTTGCTCTGAAGCTGTATGTCGGTGATGCGGTCCGCTTGGACCCCCTGTTTACGAGGGCTTAGACTGATTAGACTTTGTCTGTTTACAGTCTGTCTGTAGCGACTGCTAGCCTGTTTTTGGACTCTTTATAGAATAAATTACTAAAAGCGCTGTTAGGATTTGTATTCTTATTTCTCATCAGGTGATCATAAACTGATTTCCACCACAAACTTGGCGACGAGGATGGGATTGGACGTGTGATCTGGACTCCGTCGGATGGACAGGAGGCCGTATTCCTCCCCTAGGGGTGAGAAGCTGTCCTCCAGCGGAGCCCCGATTGCCGATCCAATCCAGTTGAAAGGACAACAGAAAACGCGGTGAGAAATTATTTAATTGTCTAAAACAGCCTACAGAGTCAGAGCGAAAGATTGTTGAATACGTATTTCTCACAACCATTGAGAGTTGTTGACAGACGTGTCATTGTTAAACCTGTATTTATTTGTTAGTATACGCCGGTGAATCCTGGTAATTCATTGACGTGCACAGCGGGTAATAATGAGACAGATAACTAGGGATGGGCAACCGTCGTAAGGGGAGACAAGCGTAAAGAATGAAACGGGGAGCCGTGGTTGCAGCGTTGTCTTGGCCTTATAGAGTTCAGACCGGTTGCTGCAAGGGATCCCAGGGGGGAATATAGCGCTAGCGGTAAAGTGTTGAAAACCGCAGAAACGAGAACAGTACTGTAAAGAACAGCAGAACTCTTGGAGGTACATGAACAGCACAGATTTGTGGATAGAAAACCCTGGGCTGTCCCAGGTTCCTCCTTCACTATGGACCACTCATAAATATGATGTGGGACTCATAAAAGGCGCCGCACTATTGATAGTGCACCCCAAATTTTATTATAGGCCGTGCCTTAAACAATATCCACTCAAACAAGAAGCCATCGATGGTATAAAAATTATATTGGAACCTTTATTAAAATTAGGCATTATTCTTCCATGTGTGTGAAAACCTATTTTCTTAGTTAAAAGATTTTTGACAAAAAACAAATTGACACAGTAGCGCTACTTAAAATTTTAGACACAAGGCTAGCCTGGAAAAAAAACTCCAAATTGTAAAAAGAAGTAATCTATTTGGGACATGTGATCACAAGAGGGGCAAATTCCTCTCTCCCAAATGTATTGCAGCAATTCAATCCATGCTGAAAACAATTGATGACGTCATACTGTAGGTAGTGGATCCCAAAAGGACTTAGAAAGAGGTAAAACTCTTAGCACGCATGACAAACTGACTTGGACTCTCGAAGCTTAAAAGTTTTGACGACTTAAACTTTGACTTCTTTATCACAGGCCCCGACTTTTGGCCTGTCTAGACTAGACTTATCGTTCACTCAGTTGATAGACCAGAAGGACTGTTACATGACATCAATTTTGTGCCAACTGCACAGAAAGGAGAGTGAAAATATGCTGCGATCGTACCATTTTTTAAATAACTTTGCTTTGCGGTGTAAGTAATAATCAATTAAGACAGTTGAAGGTTCAACTGAGGAGAATGGAGATAACTTGTGCAGCTCAATACACAACTCTGTCCAAGAGAAAGCAGAGAAAGATTGTGCCATTCAAAGCAGACTGGGTGGCATTTGGGATGTGGAAATGTGAGTCAGAGAAGAGAAAAGAGACAGAAGGAGAAAGCATGTGATACATAGTGGATGCAGGAGCAGTCATTACACTGCACCTTGCACGTAAACGTAGGGATAGACAGAGATTTTGAGAAAGTATGGTATGAAGTACAGAAAGAACCAGAAAAGTTGTTTGAAGCCTTTCTATTGGACAGATGAATGTTCTGCTGCGTCAGTGACTCCTCCCCTCTTGTAAAAAGAGAAAGACGGACGGCACCGCAGGCCGTGTGATGTATTCAATGAGCGTCGGAACTACGATTAGCTTAAATTTGCCGTGCATCATATACGTGTTGCTGTGTACAACGACGGCCTTATACGAGCAACTACCGGCTTTTTATCTGCTTCGGGTCGACGTTCTCAGCTAAACTCAGCTTGTCTAGTGACGCATCTTCAAAACGTTGACGTAAATAAACACAAGGTACGGCTCAGGCATCTCCCCCTCCCACCTCGACTGAAATGTGATGTGTGTCGGGCCTCAGCTCACTCGGCAGCGGGGCGCACCGGCCGACTCAGACACTCACAGACCCGGTTATAAATAATCTTATCGGTTATAATATCTTATTATTTTTATCACTTTTCATTATTGTTGCTTATTACAAATGCAAAACAAGTTGCATTTAGTGCCGTGATGCCGTCGGCATAGGTTTCTGATGTTTTTAATTTTGCAGAACGTGTTGTAAGGACAAATGCAATTCAACCGTTTGCATAAATTAAATGGGTTTAGCCACGTACACCAAAACCCTACTCAGACGTAACACTTGCTGTTTCCCATATTTTGCATGCTCAGCATCCTACCACAGTCCAAAGACATGCAGGATGGGGATAGGTTCATTGCCCATAGGTGTGAATGTGAGTGTGAATGGTTGTTTGTCTCTACATGTCAGCCCTGTGATAGACTGGCGTCCTGTCCGGGTGTACCCTGCCTTCGCCCAACGACAGCCTGGATCGGCTCCAGCCCGGCGTAATCCTGAATACAGGATAAGCGGTAGATGATGGATGGATGGAGAAAACATCTCATCAATCTGGTCAAAGATGGCTTGGATATCATACAACGTGTTGGAAATGGCCTTCATGCACAGGTGAAAGCTGCACTTCCATCACCACCTAGTGCATTCCAGCATCACCTGAAGACTGGGTGATCATCAAAAATCACAGGAGAAAACCCTGGAAGCAAAGACACTACACGGATCCCTTCCAAGTTCTCCTGACCACAAAGACAGCAGTGCATTCAATGCAAACACATTCCAAGTCCGGAGGGAGAAGATCCTGTCACTGGTTCGACTAAGAGGCAAGGATGAAATAACACCTTTCTCCACCAGTAGCATGCCAAGCTCCAACAAGTGACAGCTGTGTCACCACCGACAGTGAGTGGTCAATCGCATCACCACAACCTAACACCCCGGTGCGAGGGGAGGAGTGCAGATTGGGTCCAACCCGCACTCCGAGCTTCAATACACGTCAAGAAGGTGTGACAGTTGTGGTGACGTAGGAGACGTTCTCTGTCCAACAATGAAGCGATGGCACCCTTTCAGGTTGCATGGTTGGAGTTTGAGAGAGGAAGCATGTGTGTTACTATCACTAACTAGTGATGGCACTTTTCCTCATCTGTGAATTACAGCATGCGACTCCCCAACATTGCAGAGCCTTTGGAAAAGTCCTTCACAACAACGAAATCATCCACAAAGATGGTGACGACGATGATGTGTTCCCAGAGCTGCCTCAGAAAAGGAGAATATCTTGTCAATGGCAGACAAAGGAACACAGGCAAAGACAAGCAGAGGAGGAGAGATACTGTGAGTATGCACGACCAGGAGGTATAGTTATGACATGGAGACCAGCAGTAAGAAGGAGTCTCTGCAGGTCAAGTCTTCCTGGTCGGAGTCAATGAACCAGCTGATAAGGAAAGTGGACCACCTTAATCTAGACATAGAGGGGGCTCTGAGTGCAAACTCCTCCCCCTCTGACACGCCCTGCACCCTAGGATGCCTTTTCAAAGTCCACGTTACAACAAGCCCTGAATGAGCGAGTTCTCCAAAGACCAGACAGAGGGAATCATTAGCTGTGTCCCAATTCAGGGTCTGCAGCCTTCGGAGGACCCAGCCTTCGCGGTCTACGGAGGCGACACCTTCGGAGACTCCTCCGGAGACTCCTCCGAAGGCTGGGTCAACCGTCGGTAAATGGGACGGTCTAACCTACGGAGCATTTCCTGATTGCGTCGCGACGTCATCACTTCTGCCGGCCAAGCCCGACAAAAATACGACAGACGAACATGATGGAGAGTTTTTAATATATATATATATATATATATATATATATATATATATATATATATTTTTTTTTTTTTCTTTTAATTTAATTTAATTTTAATTTTTTTGAGCAAGAGGAGAGGCGGCTGCGGCGACACCGGCGGCTTGTTTATCTCCGACTGGGAGAGAGCCGTGGGGAGGTAACGTTAAAGCCGTTATTTTAACCCATATTAATGTTCATACATAGCTAGCATAGTACGTGGTAATGAATATACCCGTTAATAAATGATACTGCTAAGTGACAAGCCATATTAAGTATAGATTGACATGGATAATGTCATTTAACCATAAGACTTAATACAGGGTTCGTACAGGTGCTTAAAATGTAAAATCTTTGAAAATGCTGTAATTTTAATGCTGTTTTTTAAGGTCTGAAAAGTGCTTGAATTTTAGTTGAAATGCTTGGCTTATAAAGTGATTAAATTGAATAGTAAAATGTGTACGAACCCTGTAAATAACCCCGACTTAATTCAATATTTTATTCTTGCCTCTCTTTTAAACATTTTAGTGACATGGCATCGGTCGATTGCATCAGCCCTGCAAACCCCGATGATGGACGATGTGGTGGACAGTGGAGACATGCATCCCACACCCCCCACCTTCCAGATGATGCCCCACTCAGAGCCAGAAGAGTCCAGGGTCCTTCTTGTAGCATCCCATCCAGTCCAGCAGCACCACCAGGGACTCCTGCTCAGTTAATACTGTATATATGTTCTCTGTAAATAGTTATTTCTGCTGATCTTTTGTAAATAGTTCTACATGTTAAGAACACCCACTTATCAATAGTTATTGTAACTTTGTAAATATTTGTTAATTACACAAAAAATAAATGATTTTCTTGTCACTGAAAAGCAGTTCAAAAGTTGACTTTAGTTGTAAATAAGAAATTGAACAGATAATGTTACAAGGTTATAGGATTTTTATTTAACTTTATACAATATTTGGAAAAGAAAATGGTACAATACAATATTTTTAATTAACAATTTAAATTACAAATCAACACAGAACTTAATCGAAGAGAAATAAACATCCACCACCCCCCAAAAAATTCAACGCCTCTCAACCATTCTCTCCAATAAACTAAAAAGTCTCTCCATCCTCTCTCTCTTTCTCCTTTCCTTGCTCTCCCTCTGTAACTTCATGTCCTCCCTGATCAAATTCAGCAAGTCATCTGTTTTCCTCTTTCTTGCTGCTGTCGGTGGCCCTGTGTTCTTGACCTCAACAGGTGGTCGTTCTCATCCCGGATCCGGAGTTTGATCAAATCCTCAGTCTGCTCCTTGCTCTCTACAACAAAACGACATGTATATTACATTTCCTGTTATGTAAACATGCAAAATGATTGTACGATATAATAACGATATTAACAGTAATAATGCTCCTAAGGTTAGCTCTGTATTCAATCCAAACGTTTACAGTTTTACAGCCTAGAAATACAGCGGGGCTCACAACCCATCGTTAACGTTATATGTTCAGCTGCGAGAGGAGCGGACTGTAGCCTACACGACTTACAACGAGAACAAATTAACTGAACAGCTCCACGTTTACAATAAGATATAAGTTACCATCGGAGCTTGTAACATTTGAAAGTGAAGGGTTTTAGGCTTACGTTACGTTTAAAGGCTAACGTTAACTGAGCTCCTCGTATCAATAGCCTTAAGCTACATCACGTAGCTGGCCCTACAGTCCGGTGGCTACACGTATTAGCATTATTAACTTCACGCATTTTAACACTCAAATGTGATTTAAGGCCCCTTGAACGTCCGACGTTAAGCAAAACCCCGTTACTTACCGGCTGCCGGTGCCGGAGCTGCTGCCGTCTTTCGCCGCCATTGTTGGTTGAACAGCGGCGCGCAAAGCATCTTGGGATATGGGAGGCCGCGAAGGATAGTAGCGGTGCATCCTCCGAATACGGGGGAAAGGAGGACACATTTGTCGGCCGCATTTGGAGGAGCCTTCGAATTTAGACGAATTGGGACAGCCTTCGCGCAGCTCTGTGACGTAAGCGGCCTTTCAAATGCAGTCACTCCGAAGGCTGTCCAAGACCCTGAATTGGGACACAGCAATTGTTTCCTTGAAGCTCACTCTGGGAACTGGATGAAGACATTCACAAGTGGGAAGCTGTGTGCTTGCAGGAGCCTAGACACTCATTCTCAGCAGAGCACCCGTGGACCCAAGTCCACAGGTTCATGAAGCAAAGGGTCTGTGCCCTATTCTCAATCTGGATTTTTGTCCTCTACTCACTATCCTCGCAACTGTTCTTGATTTCGGGTCGGAAGTCCTGGATCTCCTACGCATGGTGAAGCACAAACCAAGCTCCATCATCTTCTCACACTACAACAGTCCCTCCGGATCTGGTGAACATTCTTTTATCAATGAGAGTTCAGAAGATGGAGAGTCTTCACTGGAGGAGCCCACAGAAAAGGAGAAGATCAATCTAGAGGATGAGAAGACTTCTGCAAACAAAGCTAAGGAGGACAAAGATAGTGATGAGGATTGTTTGTAAGGAATGAAATCATGTGTCTTCTATGAGTTAGAAGGACAGCAAAAGCTCTCAAGGACTAAGAGTTGTTATGATGTGATGTTTTAAATCACTGTGAATTTACATCATTGATGTCTCGCTCTTAAAGTCTTTGTGTACTAAATAGGGCCCGACCGATTCATCGGCCTGCCGATTTAATCGGCCGATTTATAGCCTTTTTGAAAATAATCAACATCGGCCAAAAGACGCCGATTACAACCGATTTTTTTTTTTAATTTTTTTTTTATGTTGTTGCGCTTAGTATCCAGCAGAGTGCGCTCCTACTCCATTCTACTTAAAGGGGCGTTCACACCGAACGCGATAGACGCGAATTGAGTGGCGACTCTACATTGAAAACCAATGTAAATGGCGCGATGACACGCGATTCAGGCGGAGGCGGCGCGAATGGAGCGTCTGGCGCGATGAGACGCGGCGCGAATAAAGTTGAAAATATCGAACTTTTCAGGCGGCATCGCGCTGCGACAGCCAATCAGCGACGAGTTCAAGCCGACAGACAGATGAGCTGAGATGGACGGGATGCATTACCAAACCCGACTCGGGAAGACGGCCTCACACCGTCCATGGGCTGAGCCTCGATCAGAAGGACTCAGGCCCCCGCGCGACACCGGGCAATCGGTCTTCCGTACGCCACATTTCCCACGTCCGCCCGCCCGCCCGGACGGGGATTCGGCGCTGGGCTCTTCCCCCTTCGCTCGCCGCTAGTGAGGGAATCCTAGATAGTTTATTTTCCTCCGCTTAGTAATATGCTTAAATTCAGCGGGTTGTCTCGTCTGATCTGAGGTCGAATGTGGCCCCGACTCTGGGGAGAGGTGCGAGGGACGTGGCTCCCGGAGGAGGCTCACGGACTGACGCGAATGAAGCGCACGGTGAGACCATACTGCTCAGTGCGCACGTGTTAGTCACTGCTCACGAGCGCAGCACATTGGGAGTTATTTATTTATTTATTTATTTATTTTACATTTGATTGCGGTAGCTTATTATAAATGCATAATTTGTAAATAAGGTATATTTATGTATAAGCCTTGCAGATGGAAAATGCTTTATATCCGAGTTTCAAAATGCCCCAAGTAACTTAAGAAATCTTTTTTAAAACTTTATTTTATTGACAATAAGATGAGGCTGTATTTGCACTCATTTTTGACTGTAAATGTATTCTAAAACACTCAAAGGTTCTGCATTCAATTCACATATTCGTCAAAAGTGTTTAAAGTATATTTAAGGTATCAAAAAATACGTTTTATAAAAAGTCTCTCCATCCTCTCTCTCTTTCTCCTTTCCTTGCTCTCCCTCTGTAACTTCATGTCCTCCCTGATCAAATTCAGCAAGTCATCTGTTTTCCTCTTTCTTGCTGCTGTCGGTGGCCCTGTGTTCTTGACCTCAACAGGTGGTCGTTCTCATCCCGGATCCGGAGTTTGATCAAATCCTCAGTCTGCTCCTTGCTCTCTACAACAAAACGACATGTATATTACATTTCCTGTTATGTAAACATGCAAAATGATTGTACGATATAATAACGATATTAACAGTAATAATGCTCCTAAGGTTAGCTCTGTATTCAATCCAAACGTTTACAGTTTTACAGCCTAGAAATACAGCGGGGCTCACAACCCATCGTTAACGTTATATGTTCAGCTGCGAGAGGAGCGGACTGTAGCCTACACGACTTACAACGAGAACAAATTAACTGAACAGCTCCACGTTTACAATAAGATATAAGTTACCATCGGAGCTTGTAACATTTGAAAGTGAAGGGTTTTAGGCTTACGTTACGTTTAAAGGCTAACGTTAACTGAGCTCCTCGTATCAATAGCCTTAAGCTACATCACGTAGCTGGCCCTACAGTCCGGTGGCTACACGTATTAGCATTATTAACTTCACGCATTTTAACACTCAAATGTGATTTAAGGCCCCTTGAACGTCCGACGTTAAGCAAAACCCCGTTACTTACCGGCTGCCGGTGCCGGAGCTGCTGCCGTCTTTCGCCGCCATTGTTGGTTGAACAGCGGCGCGCAAAGCATCTTGGGATATGGGAGGCCGCGAAGGATAGTAGCGGTGCATCCTCCGAATACGGGGGAAAGGAGGACACATTTGTCGGCCGCATTTGGAGGAGCCTTCGAATTTAGACGAATTGGGACAGCCTTCGCGCAGCTCTGTGACGTAAGCGGCCTTCAAATGCAGCCTCCGAAGGCTGCAGACCCTGAATTGGGACACAGCAATTGTTTCCTTGAAGCTCACTCTGGGAACTGGATGAAGACATTCACAAGTGGGAAGCTGTGTGCTTGCAGGAGCCTAGACACTCATTCTTAGCAGAGCACCCGTGGACCCAAGTCCACAGGTTCATGAAGCAAAGGGTCTGTGCCCTTTTCTCAATCTGGACTCCTGTCCTCTACTCACTATCCTCGCAACTGTTCTTGATTTCGGGTCGGAAGTCCTGGATCTCCTACGCATGGTGAAGCACAAACCGAGCTCCATCATCTTCTCACACTACAACAGTCCCTCCGGATCTGGTGGACATTCTTTTATCAATGAGAGTTCAGAAGATGGAGAGTCTTCACTGGAGGAGCCCACAGAAAAGGAGAAGATCAATGTAGAGGATGAGAAGACTTCTGCAAACAAAGCTAAGGAGGACAAAGATAGTGATGAGGATTGTTTGTAAGGAATGAAATCATGTGTCTTCTTTGAGTTAGAAGGACAGCAAAAGCTCTCAAGGACTAAGAGTTGTTATGATGTGATGTTTTAAATCACTGTGAATTTACATCATTGATGTCTCGCTCTTAAAGTCTTTGTGTACTAAATGAAGTTGTATGCTTAGCTGTTCGAACTTCTTTTGTGTTTGTCAGAGAATGACAAAAAGGGAGAAATGTGATGGGAATTTTTCATTTAGTAGTTCTTTATAGTATAATTAGTAGTTTGAGTAGTTTTAACTCATACTATTCCAAGTGTCATGAGGTAACCTGTATTCTGCACTTATGTCATGTCATGTGTTACATGAGTTGTGAAATGCATCTTGTGACACCAGCACAGCTGGCAAGTCAATATGGATCTATGGACACTGATGAGTGGTTCAAACACCACATTCTGGACAAAGTTCTACACAAACAACGGAACAATGCTTCTCTGATGACACATCACAAACATCTGTATAAAAAGCCCTTCTCAAGACTGAAGAATTGGTCAGACTCTTAAGGAGTCTGCCCCTATCTGGCCAGATGTGGTCCGCTTGGACACCCTGTTTGCGAGGGCTTTGACTTATTAGACTTTGTCTGTTTACAGTCTGTCTGTAGCGACTGCTAGCCTGTTTTTGGACTCTTTATAGAATAAATTACTAAAAGCTCTGTTAGGATTTGTATTCTTATTTCTCATCAGGTGATCATAAACTGATTTCCACCACATATGGTTTATTGTGGTCCTATGCACAGACACTCCAGTCTCTGCTGTGGAACTCTGCAGTTCCTTCAGGGTTACCTGTGGTGTCTGTGTTGCCTCTCTGATTAACGCCCTCCTTGCCTGGCCTGTGAGTTTTGGTGGTCGTCCCTGTCTTGGCAGGTTTGTTGTGGTCCCATGTTCTTTCCATTTGCAGATTATGGATTTGATGGTGCTCCGGGGAATCATCAAAGATTTGGATATTTTTTTATAGCCCAACCCTGACCTGTATTTCTGAATCACTTTGTCCCTGGCTTCTTTGGAGAGCTCCTTGGTCTTCATGGTGTGATGCCTCTTGCTTTGTGGTGTTGCAGCCTATGGGGCCTTTCAGAAAAGGTGTGTTTATAGTGACAGATCATGTGACACTTGGATTGCACACAGGTGGACTTCATGTCACTAATTATGTGACTTCTGAAGGTAATTGGTTGCACCAGAACTTGTTAGGGGCTTCATAGCAAAGGGGGTGAATACATATGCACATGCTAATGTTAAGTGTTTTTATTTTTTTTTAATTGTTTTATAGATATTTCTCTCATTTCACTTCACCAACTTAGACTATTTTGTGCAGATCCATCACATACAATTCAGATTAAAAAAATATTTCAATTACAGGTTGAAATGTAACAAAATAGATAAAAAGCCAAGGGGTGTGAATACTTTTGCAACCCACTGTATATCCACGGGGGTATATATGCGCTAATGGGCTTGATTACTACTTGGATACACCTGTTGAGACACACACACACACACACGCACCCCCAACACATGATACATGCGTACCGGTAGCCTAATTGCACCTGTGTGGGGGGACCACGGGCGCTGTGTGTGACTTATGCGCTGATAAAGAGGTGGGTGATCGATTTGCCGGGCATCGATTGATTCAATTTCAGCACCACCGCGGTGGACAGCTCCCACTAAGACCTTCTTAAAAAGCTTCTTTGGATTGATCTTAAGGTTCTCCTAAGAAGGCAGTTAAGAACGCGTCTGGGAAACACCCGTATCTTAGCGCTCCTTCTTAGCCGAACCCTTCTTAAGAGCCTTCTTAAGTCCTTAAGAATGATCGAATCTGGGAAACGTGGCCAATATGGTTTAGCTCAGCTCTGGCAAAATGACCTGTGAAAGGATTGCTGCTTCTCTACTACAGGTCCAGCCATTGACAGGATATTTTTCAGTCGCTCAATAAATTCTTTTGTCTGGGTTAACGAGTTAAGATGAAAGGTGGGAAAACAATATTGTCACTATTCATCAATTCTTCTCTTTCCCCCATCCTCTGCCTAAAAGTACTGTTACTTAACATTTGGTAAGTCATGTCATTCCTCCCATTCGCCAGCATTTCTCTGTCAAAAAAGGCTTCTTCCCTAATAGTTGTCATATATTACTTACAAAATCTTTACAAAAATGGAAGTATGTTTTGGAATATAAATTCTAGAAAATCGTGATTTCCAGATATTGGTCACTCACATCCTGTTGTTTGCAATTATTTGAAGACAGGACTGTGTGCAAATGAGACAAAAAGAGAACACCGTACATACCTTTTGTGTCACTGAATAAAGTGAAATGTTCACTGTAGTGTCTTTGAAGGGCTGGATCAAATCCTCTGTGCTTCCACAGATACATTCTGTTGGACAGAACATGTCCACTCTGTAGGTCTCTCTCCAAATCCTATAATATTAGATATATTTATATTAATTAGAAGATTACAGCCTAACAGTTTGTGTAATTAATGAATGCCATATAGGTTAAAAAAATGTACAGCTCACTGTACTGATGCCGTTATCTTTATGTCTCCATCTGTCAGAATTTGGTCTGCTTTAACAGACTCAAGGATGTCGTCTCTGTTAAAGACAAAAAAAAAGGCCCGAATTGGACCAAGATCTTAACATGTCTAACTTTGACAGTGTTCACATTACATGACCAAATATATCAAAGTGTACATTGCTTATAACTAGCCTCTAGCCTTTTCATATGTAGCTACAGGCTAAAAACCTGCTTTGTGTAACAGGGTGAATTTGAATTTTTTCAGTAATAATGCCTACTCATGCTAACCTAAATTATGTAAAAGATGTTTTTCTAAGATTCATTGGACACAATAAGGGAAATTCCTGCCTGCCTGCTTTTCTACGTATTTAACAAACAAAACCATAACAATTGTTGCTTCATTCCGTGGCAGAAATGACTCTGATATGTACCACACAATTCTTACACATCTGGGACAAGGTTGCATCCACAAAAGAAATCTTTTGAAGTCCAGTCGCCCTCCACACCAGCACACTGAAAATGCAGCCAGTTTTTGCAAGCTGTGCATTGTACCCATGGGTAGTGCTTTATGTGGTCATGGAAGACACTGGTGAAAAACAGTGAGACAACTTCACTAATACTTGACACTTCATCTTTAGAAATACTACAAAATTGGTCCATAATTCCATAATTATTCCAGGTTGTCATTTCTGATGTAAATACCTGGTTGTCCCAGTAGCTCGCTGAAACAAACATGACTTTATTTGCCATGCCAGGCAATGGCTGCTGGAGTCTGTCTTTTTGGCCTCAGCTTCCTGTAGTTTAACTTCTTCTTGCTCCATCGGTAACATTTCTGCTGCAGTAAGTGGGAAGTCCTGTGTGACAAAGACCATTGCTGTAACCTAAGCTTTTTCTTTATTACCAGTAAAGATTTTGACACATGAAGACATCAAGTAGTCTAACCTTAGCATTCACATCTTTGATCATTTGCGTTGCATGGTGCAGACGAAGAGCCCTGCACTGGCTGAGAGTCAGAGCCTCCGCAGTGGCCTCAAGATTTCACACCTCATTCTCAGCAGCCTAGTTAGTAGCAAAACGATTGATTTTGATAAACCCACAGACCACCAATGCTGAACAGGAAGTCAAGTATCTTATAGAACTGGGACTTACAGAACACACAAATACTCCACAAATAACAGTCTTGCTGCTTCCACTGTGAGGGATATTTGACTGTCCAGTCTTGAAGTCCGCCTGGAAATCTGAAGACGTTTCTAAAAAAAAAAAAAAAAAAAAAAGAAGGTGGCAATAGTTAGGTATTATCATACTGTCATATTACCTTACCAATACATTATAAATGTTGTATGTTATGTGACTCACTTTAGAAGGGCCATGTCTTTTATGCAGATTTTTGTGTAGGAAGTAAGTGAATCATATACATGTATCTCTTTTGCTTTGAAGTCAAACACCTACAAGGAAAATAATGCTTTAGCTCAACTGACATTCCAGTTTTAATGTAGGGATTTAGCTCTTTCTGTATAATTTCATGTAGGCTGCTCAACAAAACCACTTCCATAAGAAATATCATACAGACCTAACCTTTACCTATCCAATTCCATATAAGCAAAAATATACATTATAAGCTTTAAATCAGTGGTGGCTCACCAAAAAAATGAAATGGTTCCCTGTCTCTGGAGAAGAATGACCCACAATTCTGGGGAGAAATAGCTTGTCCGAGACCTACAGCATAACAATAACATCAGGTAGTACAGCACAGTCCATGTTAATAACATTTTTGATTGTTTCTTTCTTCGTTTGTACAGTGTCTTCTATTAAACAAAAAGAGTCAAAAAAGGACCTACAGGGATGCGTTTCACTTCTCGGTTGCTGACTCCTCCGCTGTTTGACCATTCGCGGTGCCACGAAAGGAAGTCAAACGTACCTAAAGATCCACACTGTAACAGCAAACATAGCATTTATGTTTTTAATAAAAGTTAAAGAAACATTCTAAAATCATAAAGGGGGGTAATTAAAATGTATCACCATGTTTTCTTGTGCCAGCTGTGCCACTCTGTAGTTAACTGCCTGGGATTTAAAAATGTTTATAATACAATTCAGATTTTGTGATAACAGTGTAAAGTAAACATTTCTTCTTCACAAACACTAATGTCCTTGCAGTTCATTTAATTATATATTAGTTCAAAACCAAGATTTCTTTGTTACACTTACATCATCAGTCAACCATGGCATAACCATTGAAGACTCAACAACTCCAAGGGGCAAACACCTTGACTGTAACTGGAAATCTCCTTGTAGCATGAGTCAGTATCTGCTTCTCATCACGCGACCCAGACAGTAAATCCTTCAGTTTTGCCTTAACACACAGATTATAACAAAATAGTAATTGTTGACACCTTCCATTTATTACTTGATTTTTAGACGGAAGGAAAATGGCTCAGTGATCTATTAATTACCTTGTCATTACCTTCAATAGCATACAATTGTGCTATGAATGAAGACTTGCTGTCCGGTTGGATGTTGACGGTGCCCTCTGACCTTGGAAGGAGATTTTACAAGGAACAAAGTAGTACTTGGGCTGCACGGTGGTGTAGTGGGTAGCACTCTCGCCTCACAGCAAGAGGGTCCTGGGTTCGATTCCCGGGTCGGCCCGGGTTCCTTCTGTGTGGAGTTTGCATGTTCTCCCCGTGTAAGCGTGGGTTCTCTCCGGGTTCTCCGGCTTCCTCCCACAGTCCAAAGACATGCAGGATGGGGATAGGTTCATTGATGACTCTAAATTGCCCGTAGGTGTGAATGTGAGAGTGAATGGTTGTCTGTCTCTACATGTCAGCCCTGTGATAGACTGGCATCCTGTCCAGGTGTACCCTGCCTTCGCCCAATGATAGCTGGGATCGGCTCCAGCCCCCTCGCGACCCTAAATACAGGATAAGCGGTAGAAAATGGATGGATGGATGGAAAGTAGTACTTTTCAGAAAAACATGTTTAGTTTGTAACTACATTTATCTTTTCACCTGTTTGGGCCACATCATAACGATTTAGATACAGTTCTATGTTATGGCATATTACTATGTAATATTGGATATTGACCAAACTTACCAGCAGACTGAAGTCCCAGCATCCCACACAGATCAATACAAAATTGGGTTTTACATAGGGCCTCCATTTCAGCCTTAAAACTGTTGTTTATCTTTTCATTGTGGAGGTCGATCATCACCCTTAATGTCTGCTTGAAATGTGGCTCACTCATTTGACAAAGAGAGTACTTGACAGCTGCCAGTTCACGGTTGAACTGCTCAGCAACTGCTGAATTGACTTCGGACCGTAGGGTGGGACAGATGTTGAGGCTCCTTAATTTCTCTTCTGGACATTTGTGGTTGCTCTGATGAAATCTGTCATAGAGGGAGTATCGCTCATTGGTGCCTGTGATTGGATGTTTGGCTGACATCCGGTCACTGTCTGGTAGTGCTGGGTGGTATGACCAAAAATTTATATCCCGGTATTTTTCAAAATTATATCGGTTTCACTGTATTTTTTTTTCAAGCACGACTGGGTGTTAACCTCATTTTCTAATAATTTAGAGAATAATTACTGCAGAAAATTAGTTTGGAATGACATATTTTACTGTCATGAGGAGTGAATATTGTAGAAAAACATTAATGTCCACACTAGTATTCATGATGTGAAGGAATCAGAATGCATGACTGTTGCAGTCAAAATACAGAACCCTTTATTGTTTTGCAAATTGAAAAAACATCTTTTGTAAACCAACTGGCTACGCAATGTAAACAATACGTCTCCTGTAACTGCAAAATGAAGACTTCTTTATCCACTGAACATAAATTAAGGCAACATCCATAAATAATATTGAACAAAATAAATAGAAAAAATAAATAGTTCCACCGTTTGCTTTTCTTGTCGTAGGCAGTCCCCCTAGCAAACGCGTCTTTGAGTGACATTTGACTCGTCTTTTCTCCCGCAGTGCCAACCGCGGCTACAACCGACAGCATTTGCAGAATATTGTTGTTTGTTTGACGTCGGATTTTTTAAAGCCGAAGAATTTCCAAACAACAGACGGGCCGATTGCCTCCGTCATCTCCGTGGTGAAGGTTGCTGGTGTTCCGTGGTCAGAGGTACAATACAATCTATGAACGATTAATGATCGATAAAAGCTGCTTAATAGTCGCGATCGATGGCGAGTGAAGGCAGCTACTCAGGTAAGAGGAAGAAAGAGGGAAAGCATGAGAGCGCGCATATAAACTGTAGAAAACATTTGACAGTTGTAATTTGACTTAAAAATATTTAGAAATATTTAATTAAGTGTAATAATAATCATGCTTTATATTTTGATAAGTAATTAATATTAAACGGGAGCTAGAACCGCTAACGTAATCGATTCGGTTACGTGAGAGAAGATGAGGACGAGATGTCAATAAAGTTAAAAAAACAAAAAAAATGTAGTATGAGATGTGTATACTTCAGTGTGAACAGCAGCATACACAAACGTTCATTTAGTAGGCAGTATGCAGTACATACACGTTGAGTATGTAGTAGGCAGTACGTTAGTATGGCATTTCGAACACAGCCATAATCACCCCTCGTGGGGGAGACACTCATGTGATTGGCTGTAAAGGAGGGAGACATCTGATTGGCTACAGACAACCTCCTCTTAGAAAAAACGCATTTGTGGATCAGAGTCACGTCAGGGGAGTCTCAAAAGTTTCACACACAAATGCAGGGAGGTTTACAAATGAAAAGCACTTTGTAAATACAGGTCCAACAGTTCATATATGAATGTAACAAGCCCCAAATGCGTATTTGATGAAGATTGCAAATACTTTAACATTCATGTATTTGTGATTTTTTTTAGATTTGTGTGTGCATTGGAAATATGTTTATGAATCTTGTTTTATATGTGAATATTTTTTACTTACATATGAAATGAAACATATTTGTGTGTGCATTGAAAATGTATTTGTGTTTTGAGTCACATGTATATACAAATCCCCAAATACATTTGTAAATCTTTTTTGTGCATTTATGAATTTCTGTGTGCATTTATGAATTATGAGCCTGTTCTAGCTCCATATCTAGCTCCCTCGGTTGGGCTTCTTCCCCTCTTCCCCCACCTGCCACTCGAGCATAGGCTTGATGTTTAGTCACTAGTCTACTTATTATCAAATCTTCCATTCTTGAATATTGCTCCAAGTCGACAACTGGTCGCTCCAGGTCAGTTATTTTCATGTCCTTCTCCTTCAGTGTTTCACAGACATTGACGAGACTATGGCGCACCTATGTGCATTTGTAAATTTCCGCAGAGGGAATTTGTATACGTAAAATTTTGCATTGAAGTGAATGGGACGGGCGGGAAAAAAAGAGCAATCATTGTAGTTTTTCAAACGTCTTTTGCTCAGACATACTTTTCACCTAGAAACTCCATTTAAACTTTGGTATTGGTGTATTAATCCACGTTTCAATAGGTCATATAGTTTTTGATTAATCACTTTTCAATCACCATGATCATTTCGGGAGAAATTATGAGATTATAATGAGTGTTAGAGTGTGTGACATCATCGGTCAAAGATGGGAGGGAACCCCAAAAAATGTCAGATTTTTTCTCTTTCCAAACTCCTCCAGGCCACAATTTACACTCTACACACATGATATTTTCCAAATTTGTAGAGGAACTTGTTCTGTTTCTCACAATGTCCTCAAAAAATCTGTGAGATTTACAGAATTTGAATTAGCAGCCTCTAACTGCAGCCACGTCTGTCTTTTCTCCTCATTGACTCCAACACAACATTTTCTGAGAGAAACAGAGAGAGGACCCCTGTTTTAAACTTGCAACTGTCTCCAAAATATTTACTGCAGAAACACCAAAATCATATCAAATTGTTCAGGAAAGCCTTACAGCGATGATGGTCTGTTTTTTTTTTTTTTTTTGACCCTTTTGTCAGAATGTGCTCAAATGTGAGACCAGTGCAGTAGCAGAAAATTGCTGTTTTTCTGCATGTTTCTGTCTGCCTCAGCCTGGGGTTCCTTTATCGTCATGGCAACCACTTCAAGTTGCCCTGGTGAACTCTGAGCCTCAGGCCAGAGCCACAGTTGAAGGCATAGTTCAATATTTTGGCAAATTGTCATTGCCATAATCCCTATAGTCACAGCAGTAGGTTCATTACCTTAATTTGTCGGTGTAAACTATTTTTAGCTGCTCAGAGCTACGCTACGGAGGCTAATGAGGCTTGGTTTCCCTCATCAAACTCAGCAAATACACAATCAACAACTCCAAAATACTTTCGTGGACAAGTTGTGGCCTGCACATTCACCATGCTATGTGATAATAATGTAACGTTACTAGATGGAGCCATTTTAGAGGTAAATTCATGCAAAACCGCTGATGCGCATTCCCTTCAGGGACAGTTTTTCAGCAAGCAGTCTCTCTATTTGTCTCTAAAAAACAAAATTCCATCTCGTTTGAAATCTCTACAGAAGCTCATCATAATGTACACACTCCGGTAGTAGCCCCCTGGCCCTTTCAACATTTCCACAGAGGGAATGTTGATACGTCATACTTTGGTTCTCAAAATTCACCAAATTGATGCATTAAAATTAAATCTATTCAAAATTTTCTCCAAAAATCCTGTGGGAAACACTATATATATATATATATATATATATATATACACTGCTCATAAAAATAAAGGAAACACTAAAATAACATAATGTAACTCCAAGCCAATCATATTTCTGAGATATCAGCCTGTCCAATTAGGAAGCAGCACTGATTGGGAATCAATTTCACCTGCTGTTGTGCAAATGGAACAGATTACAGGAGGAAACAAGTGGCAATTAGCAAGACATCCCTATAAAGGAATGGTTCTGCAGGTGGTGACCACAGAACATTTCTCTGTTCTCTGCCTTTCTGGCAGATTTTTTCTTTTTTGAATTTTGGCGGTGTTTGCACCACTAGAGGTAGCATGAGGCAGTTTTTCCAACCCACAGAAATTGCCCAGTTAGTGCAATTCATCCAGGATGGCACATCAATGTGTCCCCCAGCACAGTGTCAAGAGCATGGAAGAGATTCCAGGAGACAGGCCAGTACACCAGGAGGTGGCCGAGGAAGGACAACAACCCAACAGCAGGACCGATATCTGCTCCTTTGTGCACAGAGGAACAGAAGGAGCACTGCCAGAGCCCTACAAAATGACCTCCAGCAGGCCACTGATGTTCAAATTCCAACTCAAACGGTCTGAAATCGACTCCATTAGGGTGGCGTGCAATGCAATTGGCATTTGCTAGAGATCACAGAGACTGGCAGATTCACCATTGGTGCCCTGTGCTCTTCACGGATGAGAGCAGGTTCACCCTGAGCACATTATTATAACGGGCCGAGATCTTGTCCTGTTACCTTTTGTTTTCCTTTTAATGATGTCATGCCCCATTCACGTGACCTAGGATTAAAAAAGGATACGTCATATCTGTCATGGCGGCACCGGTAGCGAGAGGAGCAGTAGCAGCAGCAGTGGAACGCAAACAGAGTGACATGTCCCACGTTTTAGCGTGCGCGTTGCGAGAAACAGCTTAGTGTCCAGGAGTGGTAGTTAAACCCACGTCCGCCACGTTTGGCCGCCGGGGATCCGCGATCATCAGTGGACCCAGCTCGTCCGCCACGTTTGGCCGCCGGGGATCCGCGATCATCAGTGGACCCAGCTCGTCCGCCACGTTTGGCCGCCTGTGATCGTCGGTCTTCCACGAGCTCCGACTTTTGACTGCCTAATGACTGACGGATACGTTTGACCGGTTGACTGGCACCCCAGCATTAACCAAACCAGTCACACTGAAAAAAAAAACGTCACAATGTGACCGACGTGACAGGGTCTGGCGATGCCAGCGGAGAACGTTCTGCTGCCTGCAACATCCTCCAGCATGACCGGTTTGGCGGTGGGTCAGTGATGGGGAGGTATTTCTTTGGAAGGTCGCACAGCCCTCCATGTGCCATGACCGGTTGCTGGAAACGACTGGGCCTGGTGGTCGCTAATTGATAGTAGCTAATTGCTACAAGCTACTGAGCAAACCAGCAGGGCTCACTCAGGACATCACAGGAGCAAGCCGGGAGAATACAATCCACCAAAAATCACACTTTTAATGATCAATCAAAAGTGTCAGTGGCACACAACTTACAACTTACACACTTTTTAAAATTTCGCATAAGGGTGCTACAACACATGCTACACACTAACAGCAAACAAGGCCTAGTGTTCCTTGCAGCTGTTCCCGCTTTCTGACAGTAGATGGAGGTGTTACACAAGGAGTCACCATCCACTCACTGATATCCATCCTTCTCCTCTCTGACCTCCTCTATGCTCTCTTCAGTTTTGGGAATGAAGAGGAGAGACTTCTCCAGTAAGACGTTACACTTTGATGAAAGGTGTTAGGCATATGCTTAACAAAAAGCAAGATATTTAAAAAAGGAATATTGTGTAAATGACGATCAAAATAAGAGTGTTACTCATAACAAAGTTGAAATGGCAATCGATAGAGTACAATTGGGCATCTGGAGCTGAAAACAAATCATATGAGATATCCATCTATAATACCAATACCATATATTCCAATACCAAAATCTCAAAGCAGCGCCATGGTTTTGGCTAAAACAATGTCCGCGTCCTTTCGGCGCCCATATAAACCAATTGGACAACTCACATAGGATGCAACATCACTACAGCTGGAAACCGTGTAAACCAGTTGAAATGGACTCAAATAGGAACGCAAAAAAGATGCTCTTCATTTTTATAGAGTATTGTCTTCGAAAGCGCCCTTTGAACTGGACTGATGATCCTGAATTCTTGTCTCTGCAATTCATTTCATACCAGTTTTCTCCTGTTTATCAGACACAATAATGAATCTGATAGAATAGTTAATGTGTGTCATGATTAGAGAAGGCAACCAGATGATCCAGATTCTTTGTGGTTTTGGCTCTCACATGTGACAGCGCTAATACAGAACTTTCCCTTTCTGATGCCAGTTTGCAAAATAAGTGATCGCTGTTGAGCACACAAAAGGTCGATTGACAGCCTTACAGAGGCAGCACACACAAGGTGAGGGTTAGTAGGACGGAAAAACACAGTGAGCTTTAAAATGTAACCAAATCCATACACGCACAACAACATGCTGCGGCAAATAAAATGACTGAGACTCATAGCAGAATTAATATACTGGGCGTGATTCTGCAGGTTTGCCATGTGTGTGAAGAAGCCAGCATGAGAAATCTCTCGTCTGAAGTGACCTGTGGAGAGACAGAGGCAGCTCGTGGATACCGTCTCGCTCAGTGAACTCTTGTTATTCTATCAGCAGATGCTCGACTGTATTTTAGGCTGAATAAGTCATTTCCGTTTACATATTTCTTGCTGATTCACTGCATCAACTTTTTTCCAGGTGAAAACACTGGTGGTCTGGCTTTGGTGGACAGATGTGGAGAAAGGAGTGAGGTCGACTTTGAGGGGAAATGGAAATTGACTTGTCGTGATAAAGTGAAATGTAACGGAACAAACACATCTATCATGTCAATATATGAAGATTGGCCTGAAGCACAGTTTAATATAAATGGAATCATCAACTTTCTGGCCCAGTGTAAAACTGGTTTGTATCCTCCTGAAAGGACAGGGATTATGTCTATAAATAAACACCTAAAAGGACAAGTGACGTGGAGTTCTCCAGGACTCTATTTTGGGATGTCTTCTGTTTAACATCTACATGCTGCCACTCAGATTAAAGAAAACCCCAAAGATACAATTTACCATAATTATGCAGATGGCACACACATTTACATAAACTCATCACCAGGGGATTGAGGTCCAAATTCAATTGCTGCACCTCTGGTCCTAACCTGATAGATGAGACGCTTACATCTCTCTAAGTCCTATAGGAGAATACACTTTGAATAGATGACTCACGAATGGAGTAAGTGTTGGGCCAGCAGTCAACAATTTTATTGCCTTTCACCATGAGTTAACATGAACAACATTCACAGCAATACTGGATGTATGAAAAATATAATATTGCTCTTAAATAATGAATCAAAAGAATATGTCCTTTTGAGTTGGGTGTTCCAACTCTACTGCTCCTCTGTATTGAGGAAGAAATGTTCAACCTCCTGTATGCGTGTTCAATGTCAGGTTCTACTACTACTACTACTATTACTACTACTACTTCCCGGGTAAGTTAGTGTGCGTTTCTTATCATGTATCACAAAAATAAATATTCACTTTTCTGAGTCAACATTTCTTTTTAACTCTTTTTTAATATTTTACATTGAACGCAAAATAAGTGAAAATGTTCCTTTAAGTTTTCACCACCATGCCGGTCTATTATTTTACTAACCAGTATTAGCAATTAGATTAATGATTAGCAAAACAATTAGCACAGTTTGTCAACAACTGTCAAGTGTTAGCTGCTAGTGTTAGCATCTTAGCTAGCATTTAATTATAACTTTAGAGGTCTATTTTTGACATTAACAAAGAGCACCAAAGTACAGGAAACATGAAAAATCTTCACATAGCCTATCTCCATTTCCATTATCTCCAGTGTTGTGTGAATTTAAACAGTATTTATCCTTTAGTTTCTCCTCACTGTAGCTAGTAAAACAACAGATTAGCATGCGACAGGTGCAACAACTCACCAGAGTTCAAAGACATTTTTCACACGTGTTACACAAGCACTCACTCAATGTATTGGACAAATCAATTACTGGATGTGCCAACATTTTCTAGAATTAAGCAAATATAAAACTGAGGTGGAGCCAATGAGAAATTATTAAAAGTCACAGCTCAACTTCAATCAGCAATGAACCAAACAAACCACCCACACCCAGCCAGATATCGTGTTAATAGTCAAGGACTCGTGGTGGATTGTGGTCTTTGCACTGGCTTCCTGTCAGTGAAATAATTGATTTCACAGTACAACTGTTTCATAAAGCACTGAATGGTTTAGGGTTGCCAAAATACATCTCTGGTCTGCTGCTACATAATGAACAATCCAGTTCTCTCAGGTGGTCTGCTTCAGGTCTGCTTTCTTTCCCCAAAGTCAAAGCTAAACATGGAGAAGCAGCGTCCAGTTTTCATGCTCCAAATGTCTGGAAAAAACAACTGCAGTTCAGCTGCAACTCTCACTCAGACTTTTCTGTTTGTTGCTGCTTTTTATTCAATCATATATGCTGTGTTCACACCAATCAAAGCAAATGTTTTGCACAGTTCAACTACATACAAAGTCAATGCAAACAGGTAAATAGATGTAATTTCGTATTTATACGATCCAGAAGATGAGACATTTTGTTGTCTTAAAACGGTTATAGTTTATAGCAGGGATGCCGTTTTAAGGTGAAAAAAAAAAACCTTGCAAATTGATGTGACATATAGTCTCTTTGCTTTCACTGCTATGCTCCACTGACTTAATGAGCTTTGTCACTGCATTTCAAGGGTTGTATCTTCGCATTTAACAGTGGACTTTTATTGTGACCAGCCTAAGGCACACCTGTGCAATAATCATGCTGTCTAATCAGCATCTTGATATGCAACACTTGCCAGGTGGATGGATTATCTTGGCAAAGGAGAAATGCTACTTAACACAGAAGCAAAATTTGAGAGAAATAGACCTTGTGTATGTAGAAAAAGTCTTCGATCTTTGACACCAGTTCATGAAAAAATGGAGAAAATACAAAAAGTGTTGTGTTTATATTTTTGTCCAGTTGATAATAATTAAGATATTTTTTTGCATTATTTTTATCCTACAGCACAATAAAATATTGTCCGTTCCAATGTGTTTGACCACTACAATGCGCACGCAACTGCAGTGATGTCAAAGTGGTGTCAACTCCAAAATGGTCAATATAATCTTTATAACTCAAGGTGACTACTAAAATATAAGTCAGAATCAACGTGAATGACGTCGCCGTCAAACAATATGTAACATGGAATATAAAAGCATGTAGGACCAAATGCAGAACCTGAGGACGAATCACGAATAAACAGAGGCCACAGGTGGACGCTCCAAGGACAAGGGATCATACAGGTGCATATCAGCCACTAACAGCGACATTTATTATTTTATGATTCAATACAATAGCTATAAAACAGCTGTGGCCAAGACAGCAGTGCCGGATACGGCAATCAGGGAAGGAAACTTTGTTCTACTAGAGCTGTGCAGACTGCTGGCTATTTTTATTATTTAACTCCAAATTGAAATGAAAAGAAAATAAGTGCATACTCGTTACACTGTTGTTTGGAATCCCAGAACCAGGTCTAAAGGATGACTCAGCACTCCCTCTAATGAAACACTCCCAAATAAATCACTCATTAAACTATGACAACTATGAGCGTTCAAAAGTGAAACATGTCTTATTGGTCTCAGGAGATCGCCCCCTGATGGCCAGCAGAGATAATGCAAGGTCAAGGCATTTCAGCTTTGGCTTCTCCGGAACCAGAGCCCGCCTCCTGGTTGGGCCCCACTGGGCTCAGGTCATTTGCAGAACTCTAATCAGATGCTATCTGATGGGCCAGTCATTTCCTCCATGGGCGGCATCTGTTTTAGTCGTCCATTAGCACACTCTGTTTTCATTTGTGTGGAAAAGCTCATACCAACCCTGTGTTTTCTTACTGTGTTTTTTTTTTTAAACTTTAGTTATATAGTTAATGAGTTTCAGTATACTGTATATTTGTTTGGAAGATTAGCAGCCTACCATTTTCTACTACAACTTGGGTCTGACTGAACTCAAAGGTGATGCAGGCTTCTGTTGCCATTCCGTAACCATGCCGATTAACAATTGAACTATACAATAATAACAATAACGCATAACAGGAAGCCCAGGTAGCCTGAAACAAAGGAAAGTAGGCTAAAATGTTCAATACTAACTATCCTAAAGAGTATTGCATAGCTTATTGTTTGGTAGGTGATTGTATTCTCATTGTCATGAGTTTGTTAATAATTCATAATTATGTTCACTTTAAGAAATCATGCTGGCTTGTTGGTAAACTAGCATGGTTGAGTTCGCTTAACTGGAGCTTTTTCGTGCCACGCATTTGGAATATGCAAATGTATTCACCTTACTATTTTGGCCTGATTTGTGACTTATGTGACTTTATGGCTTTAGTGCACGCAACTCATATTAAAAATCATAAGACCTGCTAATGGGATTAAATAAATAATACAAACTCACAATCCTGTTTTCAATTATTTCCACCATAGTTACACACAAGCACAGTAAAAATTATAGAGACCTATAGAATATCATATTGTTAATAATGAAAAAAAAAACAAAGAAATTCAATAGTGTTAAAGTAAGATAAATGTAAACGTGGAACAAAATGCTATTTCAGGTAATGCTGAATCTTTTTCCAAGAATACTGAACCTTTATTGAGATTTATAGATGGATAGTAATTGCATGTATATGTTTAATACAAAGCCGTGTGTCGACAGATCAGTGGGATCAGCTGGTGGGTTTTGCACTTTAGAGTAGTTATGGTAACGTTGAGCGGCTGGCTGGCAGACACTGGGCTGTTTGGTGCCTGGATGTAATCTTACTCACATTATCGTCAATACTGTGATGACTTTATTGGTTGGAATTTGGTCAACACTAGGATTGTGATATGTAATAAAAGATTAATCACACATTATTCCCCTCATCATTAACAATGTAGTAAAAAAAGTTACATTTCAGTTTCACTTGAGGTTATTTCAGTCACATGAAACACGTCTATTCAGCTTTCAATTTCTAAATACTACTACAGTACCACATTTGCATTTGTTTCCACAGTAGGTACTTCATGATAGTGTTGGAAAATGGAGTTTTATACCAAAGTAAGTCATTTATTAGGCATCCCTAAAAAAACAGTTGTTTATCTTTCATAGATAGTTTAGGTAAAAATAGCTGAGAATACATTTGTTGATTGAATACAAGCCAGAGATAGAAACATGATTACCTGTATGCTGCCTGTAACCCACCACACACTGTACATGAGTGAATGTGAATGCACAGTCTGTTACAGTCACCATGGAAGAAGTCAAGCTGGCCTGTACAAGCTCAGATGAGAGTGGAGCCATGTATGTCAGGACTCAGGTGGACCACCTTTGCAACCAAATCCTCCAGCTGCTCTGCAGCAGACTAAGTGACCACCCCGTCCTGGTTAGTGTGCCGTATGGTAGAGCTGGCTACGAATTGTCTAGTGGATTATTATTGATTTGTTATCATATGTCATTAGGTTAGTACAGCATGTTGTAAATTACATCCTTAGAGAGAAAAGGGAAATGGACAGGCCTTGGAAGCTGCCGTTTTTAACATGAAGCAATCTTTGTGTGTTGTCCAGTGCCAAAGCCTGGAAATGACACTGTGTTAAAAAAACACAAGGGGATTAGTTGATGTTGATACAAGTCCAGATGGATCAATGGATTTAAAAAATACTTATTATGCTTTTCTGCCTCCTTCCTTTGTTTATAGTTTTTGTGTATAGAAAGTCTCCAGAGTGTCCACGTCCACGTCCAAATAGAATTTGTCTCCCCCACAGGAAATCTGCTTCTGAAATGCTTCAAATTCCTCGTTAAAATCTTGCCTTTTCTTGCGCAAAGTGGTGACATCACATCTGTTTGTCACACCCTTAAACAAAGCTAGTCTCCTGAAAAGACAAACTTCTAGAGGAAGTCCATACACAATAAGCCACTGGCAAATCACAACAGAGTGGGGCAGTTAAGCAATCAGAGCAGACTGGGCTTTTTGGGAGGGAGGGGCAGGAGCTAAAACAGAGTGTTTCCGAGAGAGGATGAGAAGAGCTGCTACAGCACAGCCTGATGGGAAAAATAAATGAAAGCATGTAAATGTGTTGTAGTAGAGAGCTGAAATATGAGTACGCACCAGAGAAGAAGCACCATAGTTCCTCTTTAATAATAATAAATTATTACTAATAATAATGGGTTGAAGGCTTGTCACATGCCAAAACACGGCATAGCCAGTTATATTTTTATAACTCTGAACTTTAGAACCACTACTACAAAAATTGTAAACTTTAACAGTTAGACGATTAAATCTCTTAACGTTGACACCCGTTATATTTGTTGGGGTTGTAGCAGGAGCAGATTTGGTTATCAACAGTTAATTATTAATGTCGATATGATTATCGATATTAATAATTATATTTAATATATTATCATGATATAATCATGAATAAACGGGGCACCACCCTGGGATCAGGGAAAAGATAACCTAAAACTGTATTCAGTCTCAATATAAAGGTTTTATACTCACAAGCCAATCATCGTGATCATTAGCATAGAAGCATAAAAACAATTCTAACAATTAAAAAGGCGTGAAATTCAAACACTAGCCTTCACAACCTGCTGTTATCCAGTGACATATACACAACAAACACAAGAGACCGCTAGTTATAATATGATAAGATTTATTAACATCAGTAATAATGATCACAATCAATAACACTGCAATTAACAAAGCCTTATTACCTAATTACCTAACACACAAAACTAAGCTACAGAAGACACACGTGGTGTGTGTGTGTGTGTGTGTGTGTGCGTGTGTGTGTGCGTGTGTGTGTGTGTGTGTGTGTGTGTGCGTGTGTGTGTGTGTGTGTGTGTGTGCGTGTAGAGAGAGAGAGAGAGAGAGAGAGAGAGAGATATGGTCGGGTGCGACCACCAGATGGAGCTATTCCTCAAGGCGTTCAGGGGCGGAGCCACTGTCGTTAGATGGAGTAGCGAGAGAGAGAGAGGTGGAGCTATGTCCTTAATGTCCGCAGCTGGAAACAGCTGGCGGAGGATGTGTGTGCGTTAGCGGGACACAAACAAAGAGAGGGGAAGAATGCGCGCGCGATATTTCTGAGGGACAGAAAGCGTGCCTATCACACGGGCTCGCGTGAATGAACTGGCGTTTATTCTGCGAGACCGGTCTTTTAACTGATAGTAGAGGCTTTCTGAGCTCGCGAATATGGCGGAGGTTAGTCGAAAACACTGTTACAGAAATCAACCCAGCTGCGTGGGTCCACGATCAGTATTCAAATACAGCAGCACATGAACGAACGGACTCGGCGGTCCTCGATCAGAACGTAAAACACATTAACAAGAATTACAAACATGTCCTACACTATCACTTATGTCTCTGCCCAGACTGATAGCCTCTTACTGGTGTCGTTGCGTAGGTTGCGAGTCCGTCCTGGCGTTCGCGACGGTAATTCGTGTCCCGGCGTCAGCGGGAGACGTGGCGAGTCGGCTTAGTCCAGGCGAGAGCGGAGCGGGTTTCCTCTCGTTGGTCAAACTCGAATAAAGAAAACAGTCCGTGTTTCTTTCTTCCACGGACGGCGATATAATCGCGGCTTGGCGATTTAGTCAGCTTACTTCAGACAGCGTCTGGTAGCTGGACGGCAGGAACCGGCTTGGTTCCTCTTGTTGCAGTGGTGGCTGCGGGGCCGTGTCCACCTCCTGTTGGTGGACGGGTCGCCTCCCGTGGCAACGTGGTGTTGCGATGGAAGCGCCCGAGTAAAGGCTGGATTATGCTTCCGCGTCGACACAACGCAAGGGAGCTTGCGGACCCCTTAAGGCCTGATTATGCTTCCGCGTAGTGATCACGCAACGGCAACGCAACGGCAACGCAGTTGCTTGGAGACCGTGATGGTTCTGCGTTGGGTTTACGCGTCGAAATGCAATTCAATGCCACACCGGTAAAGGGCGCTATGTTTTTTGTAAAGACTGACCGACCGACCGAGACTCTTGACGTATATCGTCGTTAGCCTCGTTATAGCGTATTTGTTTACTTTCCGGCTTTAAACATCCACTATTTTTCAGAACTTGGTGTTTTATTTCTTTGTGCAAAAGCGACAAGGTGCAAACAATAAAACGAGGTGAAAACAATAAAAGTAGCCTTTTAAAAGTTTAAATGGCGGTGTTTATGAATGGAAACCGGATAGCAGTCTCCAGCGGATGTAGTTAGCGGACCAATCACAGCCGATGCCGCTGCGTTGGTGTTGCGTTGGCGTTGCGTCGCCTCGACGCACGTCGAGGATTTTTGGGAGGCACACGTCAGGCCCTTGCGTTGACGCAAGGGGGGTCCGCAAGGACGTAAGGGGTCCGCAAGCTCCCTTGCGTTGTGTCGACGCGGAAGCATAATCCAGCCTTTACGTCCTTGCGGACCCCCCTTGCGTCGACGCAAGGGCCTGACGTGTGCCTCCCAAAAATCCTCGACGCGCGTCGAGGCGACGCAACGCCAGCGCAGCACCAACGCAGCGGCATCGGCTGTGATTGGTCTGCTAACTACATCCGCTGGAGACCGCTATCCGGTTTCCATTCATAAACACTGCCATTTAAACTTTTAAAAGGCTACTTTTATTGTTTTCACCTTGTTTTATTGTTTGCACCTTGTCGCTTTTGCACAAAGAAATAAAACACCAAGTTCTTAAAAAATTGTGGATGTTTAAAGCCGGAAAGTAAATAAATACGCTATTACGAGGCTAACGACGATATACGTCAAGAGTCTCGGTCGGTCGGTGTCTTTACAAAAAACATAGCGCCCTTTACCGGTGTGGCATTGAATTGCATTTCGACACGTAAACCCAACGCAGAACCATCACGGTCTCCAAGCAACTGCGTTGCCGTTGCGTTGCCGTTGCGTGATCACTACGCGGAAGCATAATCAGGCCTTAAGAGCGTAATGGAGTAAAGGCCTGATTATGCTTCCGCGTAGTGATCACGCAACGGCAACGCAACGGCGACGCAGTTGCTGGGAGACCGTGATGGTTCTGCGTTGGGTTTACGTGTCGAAATGCAATTCAATGCCACACCAGTAAAGGGCGCTATGTTTTTTGTAAAGACTGACCGACCGACCGAGACTCTTGGCGTATATCGTCGTTAGCCTCGTTATAGCGTATTTGTTTACTTTCCGGCTTTAAACGTCCACAATTTTTCAGAACTTGGTGTTTTATTTCTTTGTGCAAAAGCGACAAGGTGCAAACAATAAAACGAGGTGAAAACAATAAAAGTAGCCTTTTAAAAGTTTAAATGGCGGTGTTTATGAATGGAAACCGGATAGCGGTCTCCAGCGGATGTAGTTAGCGGACCAATCACAGCCGATGCCGCTGCGTTGGTGTTGCGTTGGCGTTGCGTCGCCTCGACGCGCGTCGAGGATTTTTGGGAGGCACACGTCAGGCCCTTGCGTTGACGCAAGGGGGGTCCGCAAGGACGTAAGGGGTCCGCAAGCTCCCTTGCGTTGTGTCGACGCGGAAGCATAATCCAGCCTTCAGAGGGGAAAGAGAGCGTTCTCTAGGCGGCTTCGGTTTATAAAGCTCCCCAGGGACCACCTGGGGGTAACTGTTGTGACGTCACATTTCTCGCCTGGGTGAGAAGTGAAACTAAAATGGCGGTGTAGTTTTTAATCTCCTTTGTTCCTTTGTCCTGGCCGCATGTGTAGGCTTTTGTAGGCCGCATTGTGTAGTCCTAACGGTTAGGTCCCCAACATATTTATTTTTTCCAAAATAAGGTCTCATGGGGTATTTGAAAACACCTGTGTGAGTTTGGGTCTTCTAAGAGCCTTCACGAGTATGAATGTACTGTCTTGAGGGATGTGATTTGAGAGGCTGAGCACATAGCAGCGATCTGTGGATTCATGAGATATAATATGATGTATTTCCAAGGTGAAGCAAGAACAGCTGTGGCTCATGCAGAGGAACTCGTATTACTTGGAAATCTAACGCGATGGCGTGTCACAAACCGCAGACGAGCAGCAGCACGCTCTCCAGTCGTCCGACAGCATGTTGTGGACTCTTGACAAGCCGAGGCTGCAGCGTGCCATTAGGCTGGCGAACAACTATGTGAAGCTCCTGCTCACTGTTCTGGGACTGCTCCACGAAGAGATCATCAGGGGCTGTCGGGAGCTGGAGGCCTTCATCGTGGAGTCCAACCAGGGTTTGGTGGACAGTCGCCTTGCAGCTTCCATGCAGCAGAAGCTCCAGCGAACCGTCCAGTACCTGAACGACTTTGAGAACAGGCTAACCTCGGCCCACTGCACCTGCAGATCCAGCTCGACCCAGTACAGGAAACACTGGCCGTCATGATGCCTGTGCTACTTAACACGCTGGAGTCGCCACGACATCCGACACTGCGCATCTGTGTTGGGAAGTGGGAGGAGAGCAGTCCACGGAAGTGGACCAGCAGTTTGAGATCCACGTCGAGAACTTTCCCCAAAACTCTGCTGAACACGGCCAGGTTACTAAATCTATATGCCAGTCATACTTCCTACAGGTCGACAACCTGATACCTGACTGCTACTAAGTGTTTTGTCAAGAGAGTAGATGCTGTAAATGTGTGACTGTGGATCGACCCCATCATCCTGAAAAACAATTAAGGGGCAGATGTCCGCTTTTGGATATAGAATTCCCAGCCTGTATAAAGGAGAACTATAGTTTACCTGCTTTAGTATAAATAAAACAACTTGAAAACTGTGTTAAGTGCATGAAAACATGGTGGTCAAGGTAACTTGCTCTTGGTGCAATGAAAGCACTGCAACCAACTCTCCACCGTTTTAATGCTGCCACTCAGAGCGCTTCAAGTTGAACATCTCTGCACTGATGAGAAAACCTCTGGTGACGACACTGTTGAAAAGGGAGGAGAGGTTTGATTTGTCTGTGTCTGTCCTGAAAAGTGAAGCCAAAGCTGAAGTGCCTTAAACTTGTATTCTCTCTACTGGCCATCAAAGAATAAAATATGATCTCTGGCTCAAAATCATATAACGTTAGTTACCTCTTTGACACTCTTTCTTGTTAACCGCAGCTGGTTGCTAAGTGATGAAAGTGGCAAATGTGAAGCAAACAGGAAATTGTGAATGAACTGAAACGATAATGACTTTTATAAAAAACAACACATCAAACGGCAACAGAAAAGGGGGCCCTGCACTCCACTCTTAAAACACCAGCACACAGTATGTTGGCATGGCAACATCACCTGTCCAGTGATTAGGGGGAGTCAATGGCAGCGGTGTGTAAAGAGTTTACAGTCCTGTCTGATATCAGGCAACGAGAAACATCCTTTAAAAAAGTACATTTGAATGTCTTCAACTCCACGACATGTAGCAAACGCCAGGTAATGCTGCTAAATGTTTTTAGATGAGACAGCTTTGTCAGTGTCATTCATAATTATAATTCACAATTATGAGAAGTCAGAATAATATTGGTGGTTTATTTCCTTTCTGCGGTTTTCTGTGGTGGGGCTGTGGTGGAAAAGGCTGGTGTCAGTGGTTGATGTCAATCAGAGCTCAACAAGGAAAACGTCACGATCTCATGACAGTTGATGGTTGTGTTGCCAGGGAGACGGCACTGTTTAATTTAATTCAACCCAAACCATGCACCACACAGCCCCGATGAGACACATCAGTAAACTATTATTGATTTAGATATGAGGATGTTTTCCTCTGAACATTGTTGATTACGTCATACTGTTCATTCTATGTACCTTTCTTGTTTTCATTGCATGCCATAAAAATAAATGTTTTTATTTGAGAATCCTGATGATTTGCTGTGTGAGAGCAAACAAACACTATAAATCTTGTCAGTGCACTATAAATAAATGTTTATGCAGCCATGTTTGTAATCTCTGATAATCACCAGATCCCCAGTAGAAATCACCAACTACTGCAGAATGAAACTGAGATTAATGGCCACCGCCACTTAATGGACCATACTGATTCTGTTTTTAAGAGAGCCATGTGGAGATGGTATCTACCTGATTAAATGATTCAAGGCTTGGAATAGATGTGACAATCTGGTGGAAAGTATTTTCTTTTCTGCCATGATCATCAGGAACATAATAAATGCAATGAGGAGAGAAATATCAGCATGTGGTACATAATTCTGAGCTTTTACCTCCAGGGAGGCATTCTTGTCATATAAACCATATAAAGGGGGAGAAACAATGCTGCGTTCAGGTCGGACGGTTTCCAGCAGTCTTCAAACAACAATTTACAGGAAGTCACAGAAATAGGGTGTGGCTGCTTTGAGTGACAGGTGTCACTTCACGTTGCAGGAACATACTTTATTTATGAAGTTGGTTTGTGGACTTATGTTTTGAAGCCTACACTTTGGTATTTTGGCTGCCGCCCTCTTGTTTTTTAGCAACCAGAAGTGATAGGAAAGGGTGGAGTGTAGTACAGACTCCGGTTCTGAAAAGTGAAGCCAAAGCTGAAGTGCCTTAAACTTGCATCCTCTCTGCTTGCAGTTTCAGAACAAGTTCATGGTTGTTTGACCATCAAATCCTGGAAATAACTTTCTTGGGTTTGGCAAGACGCAACAAAACAACCGCTCCTTAAGACGTTGGCTCACTCAAACAAGTGTTTCTCCAAGCCTGTAACAGTGCATGGCCTCTGGCTGCAGCTGATCCTGGTGTTTCCTCTATGCCCATCCATCACGCTGCTCTGTGTTTCTCTTTACAGACTATGTTTACAGAATCGGACAAGGAGTGGGAGAGAAGCTGAGCGCGATGGTAATATTTATCTGTGGAAGACAACACGTTTGTGTTGCCGTCCTGCTCAGACACCATGAAGGCACAAAGGACACGGATGGAATGAGCTGTCTGTTGTGGGCCGCTGGCTTTGAGACGTGACTGGATTGGTTTTCTGACTGGGAACTCTCAGTGGTTGGCGGTAGACCTCTGCAGTGTGAAGCAACAGGAAAATCATTTCACCACAAAGGAATGATGCCCGACAGTGTTGAGATTTAAACTAAGTTCCTGTGTTTTTTGCTGTTATGACATGACACACTGCAGGCTAGCATTGTTACACAATAGCCTGCTTTGGTGGGGAAAAGCCTTGTGCATATTTTATTTCTACAGAATGAATTTCTGCCTGTAAGTTCAATCAGAAACCACTTGTGGCTTTTGTGTAAACGTCAGTAGGCCACGGGAATGTTGGACATTTTTATTGTGTTGAATGTTCCTGCTTATAGCACTGGTCTGATTCGCAAGAATCGAGTGATTACTCACAAGCCAGGAAGTCACATGAAGGCTGCTGGGGCAGAGCAGGTCATGGATCAGTATCATTCCCCAGTTCACACGCTTCAGGTGGTGACATGCCCTTGACTTGCTTCAGGAACACAGGATGGCCTAGGTCATTACGAAGCAGTTCCAGATAATCCTCAACAATGGATGACATTACTTCTTTCCCAGTCATCATCGACAGTCGTATTTATTTTAACTTTCCCTTTCACTTTGGTTTCAGAGAAATAAGGGGGATGAAGTCAACGGATAGGCCCTTTCCACAAAAAATAAATTGCTCCTCATCTGTAAAACAGCGACCGCAGCTCATGAGTGTCATTTTGCCGAATGAATCTGGCACCAATAAAATACTTCCTCCTGGTACTGTAATAGTACTTTTGAAGTGAAGTGACGCTGTGGTGACAGTTCTCCTAAACCTAACCTAGAGGTTTTGTTGCCTAAACCTAACACGACCGTTATTTAAAGCCCAAACATGATGTTCTTCCTCAAGCCGTTGGTTTTGTTTTCTAAACTAATTTAGTTTCGTAGCGTAATGTCGTCCAGACTGACAGAAAAAAAATGTGGTGCTGGTACGGACCGAATTTCCAAATGCAATACATTAGTTTGAAAGCTTTCCTTGTCCTGAGTCTGTTTAGGAAGCGGCCCACTACAACGGTTACACTTCCATGTAACTATGGCCACCGCTCTGACCATCCTACACTCATTTGAATGGAAATGTCTGTTCTACTTTTATTTTAATTCTTTGGCTGTTACCCCTGGGTCATTCCCCAGGTCACTGCATCAGATTTTGCTGGAAAAATGTAGATCTGTATGTCCGTACCCACCATGCAAAACTCAAGCATTCAATTCGGCATAGTTTCAGAAATACAGACATTTGAAATGTGGCCACAAAAAAAGCCATGAGCAACTTTTATAAGGAAGTTATAATTTTATAATGGATTGATCTGCTAATAGTGCAGATATTTACTAAATGGCATCCACATGTTTCAAATGCATCATTTAGCCTCTGGGAAGCGTATTTACCACTCTTATTTATCATAAATAATCAGATATGAAAACAGATTTCATAGGCACCTAATTACATATACTGCATGTTAAGTGGGATGACAAATTGTTAAGTTGGAGATGACTTTTGGTATTTTGCAGTTCGGTTGGCTCTCCTGTGGACTTTGTCTTGTGGCTCTATGAAAAACATTGTGGGGATCACTGCTCTATAGGAAGCTAAAAATGGATTATTGGCCAAAACGATCTAAAATAAGTTGGAACTATGCCATCCTGAGCATATGGAACTCAGATTTTTTTCCTCATAACACAGAAATTATATTGTCATGATCGATTCTCATGTATATTTTTGCCATAACACAGTCAGCCCTTTCCTCCAAGGGCTATACAATTGTTTCCCCGTGATTTGACCATGTGTCTAGGAGTTCAGGATCTTCACATTTTTTCTAACGATTTTCTCATATAAGATACATCTACAGACCATTTTAATGAACACCCATGTCTTCATAAATACATTTATATCTTATATATCTAAGAACATTTTTAGAAATATTCACTTTATTCCATACTCAGGGGCTCATGAATCTGAAATGGACCTAGCAAAGTGATATTACAGATATTTATCAACTGGTATACACAATTTCAGATTAACAATGCCTGAAGAATGTTTGTTTTTCTATCTGTAGGCAGCTGAAAGTGGCAATTTGGCCAAATATGGAAAATATGCAGGGGGTCTAACCCCTTAAGTGGTTGTGACATTGTATTGTATTCATAAATGGTACTTTGGGAACATTGTCACAAGCATGATGAAAGGGGTGTGTTTGTGAATTTCATGAAGCGAGGAAGGGGGGATTTTTGGGGGGAGGAGGGGATTTCAAAGGTCTGTAGTTCCGAAACTATGAGGAAATGAGTGAAAACGAATATTTTGCATAGTGGGTAAAAACATCTACATTTAAGAATTTCCCCAGCAAAATCTGAGGAGGTGACCTGGTGACCCCTAGGAGAGTTGATCCTGCTTTGTTCCTCATTGTCTTGTTTTCTTTTCATTTTATTGCACTGTAAATATATTAGCTATTTATTAAAGTGGTGCCAACCTTGATTTTTTTTTAAATAAAATTCAAAATACAGTCACTATTACGACTATAACTGGAGATGTACAGGAACAGAGAAAACCCCGTAGCTTCTGCTTCCTGAAATGATCCCAGCAAGTCAAACTTTATTTGGAGAGCACATTTAATAAACAACTACAGTTGACCAAAGTGCTAAACAAGCAAGATGCGAGGTAATAAAAAAAGGTAAAAATGCCACATAGAATTGGTCTAATCCTCTAAAAGCGCTCCTTAATTGACAGACATTCTTCACTTTTTCTGATGTTTTATAAATGAAATGATAAACCGATTAATAAACAAAATAATAAACACATTGATATTGAAAAATATAATTTTAGAAATGTATAGATTGCAAACACCACTGTGCAATCTTAATATTCTATCCACTATCAAAATGTCATATCAATATTTCATCTATGTTAATTTCTATGTGCAATAATGTGAATTCAACCACGCAGTCTATGATTGTTTTTATAATTATGTATTTTTTATATTTACTGTCACCTACATGTGCATTTCCCTGCCCATTTTTATTTTAATGTAAACATATTTATATCTATTTTTTATTCATTGCTTAAGAAAATATTGTAAAATGCCTGTCAATTTTCAAAAGCTTTAATAAGATGACCAATTGCAACCCCCACAAGTATGTATGTATATATATATATATATACATATATATATATATATATATATATATATATATATATGTATGTATTATATATATATATATATATATATATATAATATATTCTGTATATATAATTGCATAGATATATACAGTATATCTAGTATAATACTCCGCAATAATACTTCATTGAAGTAAACATTTTCATACAGTTGTTGAACTTTTTACAGCGGGGTATGTACTTCTACTTCATCGCTGTTGCAGTTCCTCAATAAATCCATGTGGTTTCATCATTTCAACAGTGAAGTGTGCCTCTGTTACATAAACACGGAAAATACAGAGCACTGCCAAACAGATCAGACATGTCACCTGTAACACTGCAGAGAGAGAATGATGCATATCATTATAAACAAGGGCCTGCAGGCTTCACACAACACTTTAAATGGAGCTTCTTTTTTTTTGTCGGCCCATGAACCGGCCCAGAAAAGGCCAAGTGTTTGGCCCAAAACACTTGAGTCAGAAATATCACGGTTTTTTTCAGGATCCTTCACCATACGTCAAACAGCTGCGTAATACGAGCACCAGCGTGGCACAACACTGAATAGTTGATGCAATAAATAAGTGCATTATGTGAGATATTAATATGAGCTCCGGCTGCATACCAAACCGTATTTACAGCCTAATCATTTGCAGCAGACAGAGAGAACATACTACTGTACTTGATGTCCGGGACTGTGATACGCGGGGACTCAGCCGCACGGATCTACGTCTTATCTCCATCAGTGATGCAGTTGTTCCGTCTGTTGACACTTTATCCATCCAGCACCCGTAGAAAGCCTACTCCGTCCTACACCGCTGGTTCGCCGTGGTTTACGCGCGTCTCTGGCGGCGAATCCGCGTCCGCTTCCATCGGTTTGCGGTAAAGGACCGCGCCTCCCAGGCCGGCCAGAGACTGCCGGGCCCGCATGTTGAGGTGATGCAGCTTCATGAGGAAATCGTCGTTGCCGACGATGTAAATGAGCGGGTTTATCGCGCTGTTCAGGCACGCCAGGCACCGACCCACCTGATGCGCAATGTAGATGTCGCGGAAGCTGCGGTGGCAAACCCCGTTCCGTTTCAAAATCCGGGTCGTCAGATTCACATTTCGGAACACGTGGTAGGGGATGAAGCAGACGGAGAACAGGATGACCAGAATCACCACCAGCTTCAGACACCGCTGCTTCAGCAGAGGGTTGACGTTGGCCTTCGTGGAGAGAACCACGACGACGTGTCCGTAACACGCCAGGATGATGACCAGCGGCACGGCGAACCCCGTGACGGTCCAGCCGATGCTGTACGGCAGGTAGTCTGCGATGTGCTCGTTCGCGGTGGTGTCATAGCACGCGTCCGTGGAGTTGGAGTCATTCTTGTCGAAGAACACGTCAGGAAGGATCTGAACGACGACGAGCAGCCAGACCAGCGCGCTGATGGCCAGCGAGTGGCGGCTGGTGATTTTGCCCATCACCCTCATGGGGTGCACGATGCCCAGGTACCTGTAGATGCTGATGCAGGTGAGGAAGCCGATGCTGCCGTACAGGTTGAGGTTGAAGCAGAAGCGCGTCACCTTGCAGAAAGGCTGGCCGAAATGCCAGCTGCTGTTGTGCGCGTAATAGTGCACGAGGAAGGGCAGGGTGAACAGGTAGAGCAGGTCCGCCACGCCGAGGTTGAACATGAAGATGTTGATGTTTCCGATCTTGTTCCAGCTGTTCCGCACGCTCCTGAGCCCCCAGATGTTGGACAGCGTCCCGACGAGGAACACGGTGACGAAGACGGGCGGCAGAAAGGCGTGCGTAAAGTTCTGGTTGATGCTCTCGCACGCTCTGGGTGTGATGTTTCCAGACATCTCTCCCGCTGCGTTTTGGTGTCTCTTTAATTCAGAACGAGCTTTTTTTCTTCTTCACGAAGATAAAAGAGCAGCATGTGCCCGACTCACTCAAATCAAACATCTCTGCGAAGTACGCGCACGTGCTGCAGGATGCCGAGGTAGCGAAAGCAAAAGATGCAAAGATTCCCGCCCACTTCCGCGAAGAGCCGTGCAGCGCAGCTCGGTAGTAGAAAGGGGGAACAATAAATCACAGACAATCAAAGGATTTATTCCTGAGGAAATTACATCCTACCTGTCACGGCAGAATATTGTGCACGCGCAGCTAACTGTCATACACGTCCCTTTTTTCTGCATCTATGGTTACAAACATGCTATTTCACTGCGACACACAACACAACAACATATCAAAACGCTCCCTCCCTCTTGTCAAACACTGATTGCGTAACAACTCTTCACAAGGGAGTGTGAACTAACATGTCAATCAGATGTAGATGATCAAATATCACTAAGATGTTCATCCTCTGCTACATTCTGATCAATCAATGTTTCATTAAACAGACTTAATTGTGGTTTTATGCAATGTGTTCTTGAATAAAGAAACGGTCATCTTATTGATCGGTTTGTTTGGTTTGTTATAGAAACCAAATCTTTATCACAGAAATTGTAATTAAGAATAATATCCAGGTTTGAGAAAAAATGCTTAAAAATGTGTATTTGTATAACTTAAAGGAGCAGTGTGTAGGATTTTGTGTCTGAGGTTGCAGATTGCAACCGACTCCTCCGCTCACCCCTCCCTATCCAAGCGTGTTCGAGATGTACGGTGGCCTTCAAGTAACGAATAAACACGAGATGCTCTCTCTAGAGCCATGTTTGTAACATTTTACTCAAATGTAGCTTAACCATGTCATGTGATTTGCAATTAAGCCCTCTGACCACACAGTCCAGCCATATTGTTTTCCTTGTTCAAGTCCAGAAAGTCCCAGTTTGTCGTCGTATCACACTGATCATTAGTTCAGTGTGAAACCGCTCAGTGAACTACATCTCTGCTCCCACACAACATACGTCACCAACACAGCTGTAAGCTGCAATTTCCCACTTTCTGGTGCATTCTCACATGTGTTTAGAACATGTCTCTTCCCTATCGAATGTCTCTTTTTCCTAAAAAATGAGAATGAGAATACGCACTGATAAGTTGCACAAGGTTTTTTTTCATCAGCTACTTAAATCATCCATGCCACCCATTTGTCTCTCATCTCCACCACCTCTTTTTTCCGTTTGTTTTCTCTGTGTAACTTCAGAGGGAACTAAGCAGACTCGTTGGAGATGAGCCAGGCCTGCGCAGAATCGATCACCGGCGATCGCCGCACAATGCATGCCGGTTAGTTTGGTGTAAGACTTGATCCCGACTTGCTCACGTCATGCACACATAGGCAACGATAACCTCACGAGATCAAGGCGGCCGCAGGTTTTAGAGACAAGCGCTGCAGTTGCTCTGAACCGACTGAAAGCCCCGGTGCATGATGGGAAACGCCATGGCTCTCACCTCATCTAAGAGCTGATTGGCTCTTAGTTTTGAGAAAAACAGCACTTTTAGTGGCAAATGCAAATTTCCTGTTTGAGTCAAATTTCCTGTGAGTCGAATAGTTAATGCTAGATTGTGGGCTGTTCTCAGTCTCATGTTGCGCAATAAAAGCTCAGTCTGTTTACAAACATATCTCATGTGGTTGATAATAATAATCATCATAACAACGATAAAATAGGTTATTTATAAAGCCCTTATCAAAACAATACATTAGCCTACAGTGTGCTTTAAGAGGCAGACATAAAAACCCCTGCCAGAAACACACATTTAATACAGCAGACTATAACTGTCAAACTTTACTTATGTGAACTAGAACCTATGATACTACCTCAACAGCAGCTACACTACTATTCTGCAGCATATATATATATATATATATATATATATATATATATATATATATAATGTTATGTTGTCAAATTATGTTCATACATTACAAATACTTAGTGGCATTTTTTTTTATTTTATAGGCTACTTTCTATTGTTATACTTATTTGACTCTTTCTTTCTCTTATGAGGCAACTGCAGTTCGAGATGAACTGCTCCTCGCCTGGAAAGTAGACGAGAGCAGGCGGAGCAGCAGGAGGCGGAGCCTATAAAAGCTGCTCCAGTCAGACAGTTTCCATCAGCCTTCGAAGATTTGACAGGAAGTCATAGAAAAAGTTACATCCTGTTAGACGCAATCTGAAGGCTTTTTGTAGTTTTTGACCACATTCACATTTATTTATATTTGTTCATAAATATCTGTGGAAATCAGAATCAGAATACTTTAGTAACGCCTCGGGAAAATGTACAGCTGCAGTTGCTACATAAGAGAAGAAAGAAGTATAAAAAAGTATAAAAATATAAAGTATAAAATAATGCCACCAAATACAAGTAATGTATAAATATAATGGATGTATATAAAACATTATATGGTATAGTTCGTGTATCTGCTGTTAAGGTAGTATGATATAATCTAGTGCACATAAGTAAAGTTTGACAGTTAAACTGTATTAAATGTGTATGGGTTTTTTCATGTCCGCCTCTTAAAGCACACCGTTTTATGATTATTTTTAATATTATCAACCACATGAGATGTTTGTCAGCAGAATGAACTTTAATTTTACAACATGAGACTAACAGCCCACGATCTAGCATTAAATATTAGACTCACACAGGAAATTTGCATTTTCTACTAAATGTGGTGTTAAAACTGAGCCAATCAGCTCTTAGCGTGATGAGCAATGGCAGTGCACACAGGTAGCGAGGCAGGTGCTACAGGTGCCGTCTCCGCTGTTCCTCAGTCAAACAATAAGTTTGCTTTGTGTTTTAAAACCAACGCAACACAAAGGGCAATGATCGCAGATTCAGGCATTCATGGTCATAAGCTACATCGTTACCCTCCTGGTTTTATCTGTGCGTTGTTGTTGGGCAACAGCAAACCTACAGCAACAGAGAGGAAGCAGTGTTTTTACCTGTGATACATGGAGTCAGCTCATCTCCTTTTCCACAATATTGAACGACGGAAAAGCGACTGCTCCTAAAAAGCAAGTCCGATCCACGGAGAGCGACAGGCCATACAGGCAGCTGGGGAGATCGGTCCGCTACCTCGTTGTCATACTCCTGCTGGCTGGCGAAGTCCACCAAAACCCAGGGCCTAACTCCAGCTGTAATGGTGATCCACGGCACGCTATCGCGTCTGTCAAACAAGGTACTGTTGATCCGGCTAACTTCGAGTTGCCCCAGCAAAGTGACAATAATCCACCGTCCTCAAAACTTTCTGTCACACCGACAAATGTGAATGGAGTGCTCCCAGCTATGTCCACCATGTGTAGTAAAATTCCCAATCACAAACAACACAACTTTCTGCTACTCCAAACAACCAACCATGCGAAAGTTCTATGGGATCCACGCACAAAGCCCAAGGGACTACTTGGGGGGCATTTAAACATCCGAAGTGTCGCTTCCAAAACGGAGCAACTCGAAAAACTGCTCATGGACTCAGAAACATGGCTGACGGACTCATCACCTGACACAGCATATATTGTACCTGGTTATAATCTACCAACATGTCTTTTACTGTCATTTGTATACACAGACCACCTTCCTCTAAATGTAAGTTCTATGAATACTTGAGAAAACTTGAAAGAATTTGACAGAAACAAAGAACTAATTTTACTTGGTGATTTTAAGCTGGATGGAGAAAGAAAAAAAAACTCAAAGATATTACAAACCAATTTAATTTAACACAATTAGTCCAAGGCCCCACTAATCACTCCATCATCTGAAACGCTGATTGATCTAATATTTAGTAACAAGGCAGAGAGAATAATTAAAACGTTTAATTTTTCTGACCGGGCTATCAGATCACAATTTGACACTGATGTCCAGGAAACTAACTAAACAAAGGTATCAACAGGAAATCAACAGGAAAGTGAAAAGGTCTTTAGCGTCATACCAAAGCAGCTTATCAATGACTTTGAAAGCCAATTCAGACGGCTTTCTTGGAGTGAGCTGCTTGACACAGATAACGTTGATGATGCTTCTGAGAGTTTAATGACCATGCTTAACAAAGTTAAAAGTGAATTCAGTAGAAATATCACTTACTCTAATAAAAAGCAAAACTTGCCCTGGCTTAGTGAACAAGTATAGGCTTTAATGAGGCAGACGGACTATGCATTAAAAACTGCAGACTTTCTCAAAAGAATTGAGAAAGTCTAAAGCAAATGTCTTTATCAACATCAACATTATTTCCTCAAAAGGAAATAGAAGGCAAACTTGGAAGAACATTAATATTGTCCTTAAAAAGGAGCATAACAGTAATAGAAATAAGGGGTTTGAACTACAACTACAGGGCAATTTAACTCAAGACAAAGTCAAAATCTGTTCTGAGTTGAACAATTATTTTATTGATTGTGTGCAAGACTTAGCGAAAGGATTTGGACCCAGAGAGAAGTGCATTACATCCCCTAATGATAATCTCCCACTTTTTAACATATCTGAGGTCACAGAACCCTCTATAGTTAAAACCATAGGCCATCTTAAGAACTCTAAGGCTAAAGATGTTTTTGATTGTGACTCTGTATTTGTGAGGAAGTATAAAAACATCCTCTCCACTCCAATTACAATCTAGTCAACTTGTCTATTAAACAGTTTTTTTCCCATGGCCTGGAAGACGGCAGCAATAACTCCTGATTTTCAAGGCTGATGATGTAACTGATGTCACCAGCTACAGACCTATTGTTATACTCCCTGTTATCTCTAAAGTAACTGAAGTGATAGTATGCAACCAGTTGTTGGACCATTTAAATCAGGGCCATTTTCATTGCACCTATGCAATTTGTTTTTAGAAAAAAACACTCAACTGAGACAGCAAACTGCTACTTTATTGAGCAAATTAAATCCAGCCTTGATAATGGGGGTGTTGTTGGTGCTGCTTTCCTTGATTTTAAAAACGCTTTTGACACCGTAAATCTTAATGTTCTGTCGTCAAAGTTATCCAAGTTTAATTTTTCCTCTAAAGCTCTGACATGGATGGAGTCCTATTTAGATTCAAGGAAGCAGTTCACCAGAATTAATGATGCATGCTCCTCATTTGCCAATAGCTCAATTGGAGTTGCACAGGGATCAATTTTAGGACCAATTTTATTTAGTTTATATGTTAATGACCTGCCTCTGATTCGCTCAGACGTTCATATCCAAATGTATGCGGGTGATACAGTTATCTATACTTATGCCAAGAATAGAGAACAGTCTGCATCAAAACTTACTGCAGTGTCAGACTGGCTAATTAGTAGCTGTCTGACTCTCAATGTAGGCAAAACTCTTGGTATGTATTTCTCCAACAAGAGAAATGCACAGCAACAGCCAGACATCTTGGTCAAAGGAGAGGTGATTAAAATTGTTGACAACTTTAAATACCTGGGCATAATCATTGATTCCAACCTAAATTTTAAAAAGCATATTAAGAAGATATCCAGAAACGTTAGAGCGAGTTTGATTACTTCTAGACATATTAGACATCAATTACCCCTACATACTGCTTAACTGTTTATGCATTCAATGATTCTTTGCCATTGGTCCTATATTGTGCTACAAGCTGGTCCCAGGCAGGTGTGGCCGCCTTGATGTCATGAGATTATCGTTGCCCACATGTTCATGACGTAAGAGCAAGTCGGGATCAAGTCGGACACAGAACTAACCGGCATGCATTGTGCGGCGATCCATTCTGCGCAGGCCTGCCCTCGAGCCTGCTGTCTGCGGATGCGTTAAACGGCAGTGTTACAGCGGAGGGCCGTACCATCACCTGTTTTAATACGTCCATGATCGTATCTAAGGTCCTGGGTTCGATTCCCGGGTCGGCCCGGGTTCCTTCTGTGTGGAGTTTGCATGTTCTCCCCGTGTAAGCGTGGGTTCTCTCCGGGTTCTCCGGCTTCCTCCCACAGTCCAAAGACATGCAGGATGGGGATAGGTTAATTGGTGACTCTGAATTGCCCGTAGGTGTGAATGTGAGTGTGAATGGTTGTCTGTCTCTACATGTCGGCCCTGTGATAGACTGGTTACCTGTCCAAGGTGAACCCTGCCTTCGCCCAATGACAGCTGGGATCGGCTCCAGCCCCCCCGTGACCCTAAATACAGGATAAGCGGTAGAAAATGGATGGATGGATAATCGTATCTAACATCTGAAATTCAAATCTGACCGATGTCCAGTCTGCCCTGTTGCTGGCGTTTACTCGTTGACCAAGTAGCTGCAAGAAACAAACTTCCTTTAGTGCTTTAGGGTGTGTGTGTAGGAAAGCAGGAAAACACGCAGAGACCTGTTGTTATAGTAACGTTACATCCTGGTACCCAACACACAGAGAGACCTGTTGTTATAGTAACGTTACATCCTGGTACCCAACACACAGAGAGACCTGTTTTTATAGTAACGTTACATCCTGGTACCCAACACACAGAGAGACCTGTTGTTATAGTAACGTTACATCCTGGTACCCAACACACAGAGAGACCTGTTGTTATAGTAACGTTACATCCTGGTACCCAACACACAGAGAGACCTGTTGTTATAGTAACGTTACATCCTGGTATCCAACACACAGAGAGACCTGTTGTTATAGTAACGTTACATCCTGGTATCCAACACACAGAGAGACCTGTTGTTATAGTAACGTTACATCCTGGTACCCAACACACAGAGAGACCTGTTGTTATAGTAACGTTACATCCTGGTACCCAACACACAGAGAGACCTGTTTTTATAGTAACGTTACATCCTGGTACCAAACACACAGACATCGTAGCTTCAGAGAAACGACACTTACCTCACTGTTGGTGGAAAGTCTTTATCATTATGTATTATCACAAACTTATCTTTGTTTGACAACAAAATGCACTGTTCTTGACTTGCAAAATGTATATTTTAAATCGACAAACATATGTGTAATTCATGGAACAATTCAAACGGGATCAAAACATTATTTGTCTCTCGCTGTTAATTTCCGAATCAAGGAAGGGGCGGGACTTAGCCTCTCTACATAGATATCGAGGGCTCATTCTAAGCTAACAACAACACAATTACAATTCTTAGTTTCAAGTGATTATGAATAAAAAACATGATTATAAATATTATATGAAATTTGTGGCAAGAACTCCTACACACTGAATCCTAGACACTGGACCTTTAAAATATGCATAGGGTGTACAGTGGGTCCAGGTTCATGTAACTCTGTACATTTTGCCCAACCTTTGTCAGTAAATGTTTCTCATCCAGATTGTCATATTTTCATCATGTTGAAACGCTGGCTCAGCTTTTCTGTGTGTGGTCACTCTCCTCACAGATGGGACCCGCCCATCTGTGTTGTAGCCGGATGCATCTCATAGCCAGGACAGGAGACTGCGGCAGTTGGAGATGCTGCAGGAGCAGGACTCGATCATCATCACCTGCAGATGGGCGAGTCTGTCGTGGGGGCAACGGAAAACCATCTGCACTGTCCTGGTGAGGGAGGGGCTGCAGCAGCGTCCCTCAGAACACGTCAAGGCACAGTACCTGGGACGGTAGGCTCTGGTGCTCCAGCAGCCCTGATGGTCCAGCTGAATGGACAGAGGTGAACTGAAGCTGCTCTCACACGACCCCGGACCCTGACATTTTAAACATGCAAAGGACATAAATAAAAATGAACTCCAAAAATACTGATGAGGAAATAAAGTTTTATAATAGTGAGGTGAGTTTTTGAATCATAGCTTGTAGGTCTTTTTACGTGATTTTGTCAATGTTGGTGTGGAGTTTCTCCCAGCCATCCAGAGGTAGCTTTAAATATTGAATTAAAAATGTTAGCAGCATCTAAATGTCTGGTTGTTACATGTGCGGTTGTCAGAAGTTCTACTGAATCCAGACGGGGTCATGACTCTTTCAGAGTGTGTGTTTCCCTTTTACCAGTGATCGTGTGAACTGGTGACTTATGTGTCGATGGCTGGCGTAGATAACAAACACAGATGTTATCTACAAACACAAATGTCTGCAAGTTATTAAACATGTGACTACCAGTGGACTGGTTGTAGCGGCCATTTTAAAACTCAATAATGTCAAACCTTTGACTCTAAAGTCTAAAGCCGTGTCCCAATTCAGCGGCCGCTTCATAAGACTGCAAAGGCCGAACCAAGCAGTCTCCTAAATGAGACGTCTGTTCTACAGAGGATTTCCTGTTTACGCCACTTTTGCTTCTCCCGTCGCCGAGCAACCAGCTGCTGTTTACCATTAAGAGCGTAGATTTTACTAACTATTGTTATCTGATTAAAATGGAGCCAATCATCATAGTTGGTCATTAATATTCTTACGTAGCTTGACAAGCTGTTGTACGTAGTACATCCTAATAGTTTACAAACTGTAAAAGAATCTATATAGTTCTCGATTTTTTAATATACAGTATTTTCAGATAATTATTGATTTTGTAATGTTTTATCTATAAAATATTGACAAGTTGTTCAGTGGAACTTTACTTTGAAAAGCATTGGAACTGATTGATGTGTGTTGTTTAATTAAGCACTGACCGGATGAAGCCTTCGGAGACCTGGCAGCAGAGCCTGGCATGGCCGGACCTGGCACAGTCTGGTCTCAGTGTGCAGGCGACAAGCCCAGTTCCTGTTTGTGGTGCGGGTGGAGACACCTGGGCCACAGCTGTGGGAGCAGGAGCTCCAGTCGGAGGTCCACTCGATACAGTTGGAGATGGAGCCAAACGACGGTCCGGACAGCCCACCCCCGTAGTCCTGACGCGTCTGCTCTACGACCCGAAAGAAACACAGACGAGGAAAATATTTGCACTGTGCATCAAGCTGAAAGTTGTTTGAAGCGGTCAGCTTTGAGTCAGAATATTCAGCACACATGCCGTCTGAAATGTTGTAAACATGTGTTCAGCTTGCTAAGAATAGTTTCCCACAGATGTTTGATCTTCCTGACTCTTCTTTGGTGTTGAATCCTGAAATATTCTGGTAGTCGACTGTGAGCCCATGTGTCTAAACACATGCTGACCTGGATTTCAAAGCTGCCTCCGGTGTCGCCAGCTCAGATTTCCAGCCCAATCACAAATTCAAATCAACCCAATTCAACGTTGACATGGACCAGTGTAATAGAATAGAAAAGCATAAGCACACAAAGCTTCATGTCTGCATCAAAGAACCAAAAATAATATGTTAGATAAAATGGTTATTGCAACCACACTGTATATAAGAAGTGGACGTAGTCATGGTGACGTCATCCATTTGTTTGTGGACTACGTCGAGCTTGTCATTTCGCCATCTTGGGATTTTTGCAACCAATGAATGGAAAAGAACATATTTGGACTGCGGAGGAGCGATTGGTGGATCTGATGAACATAGTAGCGGCAACTTGAGCAGCAACCCCACTGGATCTGGATCTGGCAAGTTAGGTCTGGCTTAAAATGACCATTGAAACAAACAAAAACAGAAATGGTTCACATGGGACACGAACAGCAGTCTCCTGGGTTAAAGTCCATCAACCACCCTGATGTCCTTATCTGGACATCCATGACTAAATGTTTCCCTTGAAAGCAGAATTGTTGTGGGAGAACCCTCCTTTTTAGGAGACCAGGCTGCTATTACACATTGTTTAACCAGGTCTAGCTGTCAACCAAAAAAAAAAAAAAAAAAAAAACTGAACATGAAGAAATCCCGAAGAAAGTCTCTGGAGCACAGTCACATTGTTGGACAGATTGATGTTCATCAATCATTTCACAGCCTGCAGTTGTATATCACCTTTTGTGTGCATGTGAAAATAAAGTGCATGCACATTTGAGTTTTGCAGCTGTAAAAAATATTCTGTACACACGTAAAAACTTTTTGTAGCTGTAGAAATATTGTGTGTATGTGTAATAAAAATATGTGCAGGAATATTGTCAACAGTGAGGTTTCACAAAGTCTAAGAGACGAAAACCATTGTTTGGTTCACATTACCTGCTGATGGATTTGGGGAAATACTGTTGTCCAGGCCTTTGCACACCCACTCTTTGCAGCAGCGGCCTGGTAGCCGCACCAGCTGGGCACTGGGGCACTTATCAGTGGGGCTCTGCAGATCATCACTGCACAGGGGCACGCAGGTCACCCCTCCCCCCAGACAGTGGCAGAGCTGGGCACAGGAGGGTTGAAACACTTGTCCCTCCTCCAGCCTCCTTCCATTCATCTCACAGCCCAGCTCGTTCCCACCTGATCACAGCAAAGGGAGGATTTAGGGGAAGTGTGGTGGAAGTTAACTTCTGTGGCTATTATGAGGTGAGTTATGTGAAACATGTACCGACAAATAACCTGCAGGAAATTCATCCAACCAGCCAGAGACACTGTTCTCTTTATCAAACAAATGATTGTCTTTGCCTGAAAAATGACTTCAGCCCTCATCACATCGAAACACGTCACAACAGGCGCAGCCGCTCCAAAAACACCTCCTGTCTGAGGGCATCAAGTTAAACCAACTATGATCCTTTGTAGCGGGTTTGTGTTTGTGCCTCCTGCTTGATTCGACTGGCTGACTAGGCCAAGTGTGACATCAGCCCGTTTTAGACAGACGATTGCACCATAATGGCAGAAATATCCTTAACCAGAAGTCATTAAATACACTTTATTGTTCTCTGTTACTTCCATATATGACCTACTGCGTCGAGATATGGGGTAAGACATATAAAACCAACACTCAACCTACTTTTAAATTACAAAAGAAAGCTATGAGAACTATAAATCCATCAAAACCTACAGAGCCACGAATGCTTCTTTTATTCAGTTAAACACCCTTAAATTTAAAATGGCATAAATCATGTTTAAAGTGCATAATAATATGCTTTGCTATGAAATCAGAGAGAGTCGGTATGAACTGAGGGGATTAGGTGTTTTTAAAAAACCTCAAATAAGAACTAATATTAAACAGCGATGTATTTCTGTCAGAGGTGTTAACCTGTGGAATAACTGTGATGATGAAATAAGAATGTGTAGTTGAATTTCCTCTTCCAAAAATATGTTTAAAACCAAAGTACTAAAAGAATATATAAATTTGTTGTGAAAGTAAATGCTTGTTTGATCTAAAACCTTATGGTATGACTCCGACCATGTAGTCTAGAAGTTGTCTTGTTGAATTTCTTTTCTCATTCGTTTTGGTAAGAAGGGTAGGCATAATAAGCACGAGCTTCAGCCTACACCTTTTCGATTAGCACTCCTCATTGTATTATGTATTTGTGTATATTAAGTCAATTCTATCTGTTGAGAAGGGGGGGGGGGATGAAATGCTAATCGAATAAACTGAACTGAACTGAAAAAAAAAAAACTGAAAGGCGAGTCAAAATATGTCGCGAACCAGTGCGTTTAGATGGAACATTGTTGTCGGCATAATGCTGCAGCGGTGAGTGCGTTTAGAGTGAGAGTTCCCACAGCGCGGCCACGGTCTCGTCTATGGACTCGTCGGCCTTGTGACGTAATCAATGAGCATCGGAAATCTGATTGCTTGATGTAACAAAACAACTATGAAAGCTGAACTTTTGCTCGTCTCGCATATTTACACGACTCTTCAATTTACTCTTCTCAATATTCTGTTACGCCTTTCCGCCATGGCGAGCGTTTAGATCGACAACGGGGCGGAAAAACACGGAATACTCTCGCAACAAAAAGGCAGTCTAAAAGGGGCTTTTGATGTGCAGTGAGTGTATGTGCCAGGCCCTGAAAAGTCGAAAATATTAAAACTTTCATAAAAAACATAAATCATGTGGGGTTGAAATTCTTCTCATTACTTCCACATGATAGCCATGAGAACTGTTCATGATCATTTTTGGGGGGTGGCTTTGATGGGAGGTCTGAGGGGGACTGGCTGTCAGCATTGCCAACTTTCTCGCTAGATTTAGCAACTTTTACAGCTAGCGCTGCTAGCTACATTCATTGGAGGAGACTAAGCAACACTGGGCTGGGTTTTTTCAAAAACTAGCATACTCCTGCTTGTTGCTTTCTGCTCTCAATGGTACCGGCCCTAGCTTTGATGATAGATAGCATAGTTAGCATAGTCGTGGCATAGCAGTTTTGTCAGTCGTGGTAGCACTTGCAGGAATCAGTTTCTAGTTGAGTGTATTCTGTTCGCACCGACACACTGTCCCGGCCCTCCCGGAAAGCTGGCGCTGTAGTCACACTGCAGCCCTCGGCGGGTGTCACAGGGCAGCTGGTGGGTGCAGGCCTCGCCCTCCTGCCTAGCACACACCTGACAGCACCCGCAGCTGTCTACCACCAGAGGGACGCCAACAGGGCAGCGCGGCATGGTGGGTGGGCACTGGCACGGTCCAGTACAGAGTTGGCACCACACCTAAGTGAGAGTAACAAGACACAGCTGGCATTTCCATTATCACTCAGTAGCATTAGTGCTTTATGAGATCTGGCTCTGCTGATATTAAGTCCAAGATACGCCAGGGAACCAAACATCTGTTTCCTCCACTTCAGTGGCGACACGAGGACAATCTCAACGCTCACAGACTTCAGAGACACAGCGTCACGAGTTGAAATGTCAACAATATAATAATAATAATAATAATAATAATAATAATAATAATAATCATAATCATAATCATAATAATAAAATGTGATTTTATGACATTTTTTTTAAAGGTCTAAAAGCAATATGTCAATTCTATCAATATTTTAAAAAAAACATGATAAATAAACAAATTAAGTGAAATAAAAGAAAAATTGACATTGACGGCCGTTTCCTGTAAACTAGAATAAAACTCATTACCAACTACGGCAGTGATTCCCCTTCATGATAACAACAAAGTCTACGTCATTATGAAAGCAGTGGGGACATCCCCTTCCCAAATGTCATCTTGATAAGATGAAAGCAAGCATTCACATAGATCACAGAGGCCCACTTGACTGCGGTCAACTGCTTTCTGTGATAACCTCTTCAAGTGATTGCATTTTGACAAACAGAAGGAATACTTTTGTAACTAATCCAACATTTCACAGAAGGACGAGGCTCACCTGAGTGATGATACACGACAGCAAGCAGCAAACCAGCTGGGCATCTCTTCTGTCCATCTTCCTCACCGCTTCTTTCTGTGCTCCTTCTTTTGTCCCGTCTCCCTCCTTCTCCTCCTCCTCCTCCTCTAGACAGGAGTACATGTATTTATGAAAGAAGCCTGTCTCCAGTCCTTTATACAGTTTAGGTTCACAGGTGGTGGGCTGCAATGTAAATAGTTACTGGAGAAGAAAAAAAAACTCCCAGGCCCATGTCAGCAGCAGTGCTTTGGCTGTGTCCCCTCCTATTTTAAGCATGCTGCCATACAACCTCCAAAAAAATAGAAAAAGGTTGTGGCTAACCAACTCACAGCTTTTCTTGAGAATTTGGAACTTTATGACAAATTTCACTTTGGTTTTGGGAAAAGGCACTCAAAAGAGACACCTCTGACGGTGGATATTGCTGATCACTTGTGCTCCTTGACCTTAGCTCTGCCTTTGATACTGTTTATCACCATCTACTGATCAAGAGATTACATGATTGGTTGGGTGTTTCAGGTACTGCCCTAGACTGGTTTACGTCATATCTTACTGATAGGAGTTTTGCAGTTTCATCTGGAGACTTTCTCTCCACATCCTCACCTCTGTCATGTGGCGTTCCACAGGGTTCAGTGTTAGGCCCCATTCAATTCACCTATATATTCTGCCTCTGGCTCAGATCATACACAGTTTTACCATCAAACATTACTTTTATGCAGATGATATACAACTTCATTTCACTTTTAGACAAATTGAGACGGCCAGTCTTTCAAGACTCCTTGACTGCATTGATGCTGTAAGTGGATGGCAGAAAACTTTCTACAGTTATATACGAACAAGACAGAGGTGCTAATCATAGCTCCTGATAGAAGTCTACCTATTATAAACCAAAGCATTAGGTCCCTGTCAGGAGCTGTTTGCCCAAGCCTGACAAACCTTGGAATGACATTTGACAAATCTCTGTCATTTGAAACTCATTAAATCACTTACTAAATCATGTTTCTTTCATCTGCTCAATATCAGCACACTTGGGGGTGTGGTCTCACCGACCGATTTGGAGCTACTGCTGAAAGGTGCTTTGTTTTGGTGCCAACAATTTTTAGCCAAGCTGAAAACTAATGAGGCCCAGTGTTGGTTTCCTTTTAAAGAAAAGACCTTTAGACGGCCATGGAAAACCCATTCCATGAAGCTCTCTACACTGCTCTTAAGCTAATCTGAAGGCCACATGTTTGGAGGTCTGTAGCGATTGACTCTGCAGAAAGTTGGTGACCTCTGCCTACTATGTGCCTCAGCATCCGCTGACCCCGCTCCGTCTTTTTACGTGGTCTACCACTTCTTGTTCAGTTGCTGTCGTTCCCAATCTCTTCCACTTTGTTCTAATCCCACTGACAGTTGACTGGAATATTTAGGAGTGAGGACATTTAGTTGTTGCACAGATGACATCCTATCACAGTACCACGCTGGAATTCACTGAGCTCCTGAGAGCGACCCATTCTTTCACATGTTTGTAGAAACGCATGCCTAGATGTTGCTTTTATACACCTGTGGCCATGGAAGTGATTGGAACACTGATTTCAATTACTTGAATGGGTGAGTGAATACTTTTGGCAATATAGTGTATCTTGGCTCTACAATGACTGTTTATAAAATTGTCCTTCTCCAATGTGTTTCATTTGTCCTTTAAGGGTTTATGTAGAGCACTTTGAATTAACGTGCTGAAATATGCTGTATCAATGAACCTGCCTGGACTTTCTTTGCTTGAATTTTTTTTTTATGTCTCAGATTTAAACATCGTCCCTTTCTAATGTTTCCATTGAGGCTTCTGTCTCGACTTATTACACTTCAAATAAAGCTGCAGTAATCCATTTCTGATCAGCAGGAGATTGGATTTGTTATTGACTTCATATCATTGTAGAGTGCCTCAGTAAACCCTCAGTGAATCATGTATAAATAAGGTTGTGTTAATGAAGGTCTAAATAGGCAATGGTGTGGTAACTCCCCATCAACTTATATCTTGTATTTTATTTTTGTATTCTGTATTTGTATTTTTCCAGCATCTCATCTTAAGTCTTTTTGAGCACCCAAACATGCACTATATAAGTCCTATGAATAACCGTTATTTGTAGCTGCCATCAAGGACAAATAAATAGGTTAAATAAATAAATAAGTTAATACATATTTGAATCAATCAATGAGTTCATAAGTTAATACACATACATGGTAAATGGTCCTCATTTATATAGCGCTTTTATCCAAAGTGCTTTACAATAATGACTGACATTCACCCATTCACACACACATTCACACACCGACGGCGGAGTCAACCACGCAGGGCGACAGCTACACCAGGCACTCAGCTAGGAGGAGCTGGGGATCGAACCGGCAATCTTGCGGTTGCCAGCAAACCCGCTCTACCTCGTGAGCTAATACACATACATAGTAATACATACACAAGTTAATACATACATATAAATAGTAAGACATAAGAACAATTTAATGTCAACTGCCTTTGTTTTGTTTGATTTGTTTTCTCTGAAGTTACAAGTCTTAGGGGCTTGAAGTGGGTCATAACTCATGTCGGAATTAAAGTTCTGAAGTGACAGACGGGGTCGGGTTTCCTGATGGGATTGTGATTGTTTTGGGGGGAGTAACATTATTATTACTACTACTATCTTGATAAGGTTTAAAATGCATTGTATTTACCCACCACTCTTTGTTTGAATGTCAGAATGTTATGATCTGGTGCCCTAAAAAATAGGAAGTCAGAGAAAATAGTGTTTGCTAACAGCCCCATTTTCAAACTATCACTCAAGTAGGCTAGTTCAGTGACGACACAAAATGACTGACATTCATCGTCTCACATGAGCAGAGACCAAGTCAGACATCGAGTAAGCTGGTCTGTGTCGGTTATATGGGAATGATGAATGCGTGAACACGTGAGTGAGTATGGACCAGGAGGCAACCTCTGGTTCTGAAGAGTGAAGTCAATGCTTAAAAACCTGCATTCTCTCTTCTGGCCATCAAGGGGCGACTCCTCTGGCTGCAAGAAAAAGTCATATTGTATAGAAGTCTATGAGAAAAAGACTCTCTTGATTTATTATCTCAGTAAACATTATAAACATGAGTTTATGGTCTCAAGCTCTAGTTTCACATCTTCTTCAATAGAACATGATGTTCATTTCGTCAAATACGGTTTTAGATTAAAAAAGTAATATCAATAAGAAACAAATAGATAATTCCTCTCAACTGGATTTAAACTGAGGAGTCTGTTTTGTTTTTATGATCTTCTCACCTCTTTGTTAATTACTAAGATGGCACTTTGTTAACAGCTTCACACCAGAATCCAGAAGGTTGCTGCACACACACACTTTTTATTGCAGATGTCATGTCCAGAAAACACACGTGTCTGAGTGTGTAGCTCAGGATGTAAACTGTTGAAAACTACTGTAACTGCTGAGGACTGAGATGAATGTGTGCAGCTGTGATTGGCAGAAACAATGCTGGCTGTTTGTCTCCACCTAGTGGTTAAAGTAGATCAATGACTTTAACCTCATTCACTTATGTCAATGCTGTTTTTTTTTTATACAAAAATATTAGTTCGCTGAGTAAAATGATTTTTTTTTCTTGTGCTCCTTTTTGCAATCAACTTCCACGTTTTGGAAACACTAGACGATACTTTAGTAAAGGAAAGGTAATGACTAGCACAGAAGTCCAATAACAAACGACCACTGGGATTTAGATCAGGGAGGCTGTTCCTCCCAATCACGCTGCTCCAGTTTCTCTATCGTTGCCCACTTGCCAGTGCTGTCACAGACTTCCTGTAGTTGAACAGCTTCCTGTTGCAGTAGTACTGGTGTGTGGACCAGGGGGAGCCTTTATGTGGATAAAACTTTGAAAAACAGAAAGTGATGTCAGAGAGAAATAGACAGGAATGTTGGATGTATTTATTTACTTTAAATCTAGCTTTGGATGGATTTATCCAGGGTGTCAAATCGACTCAGAGGTGAAAAAGAAGTTAAAAAGATGAAGATAAGCTAAAGCATCATGTTCTGTTGTTGTTGCTACCGACAGGCTCAGGTTGTTATTTACTTCTTCAAACCAAAAACGGGAGCTAGCTCTCACCAAATACACCAGACTCCATTGACAAAAACAATCATTTTTACTGTGTATTTATTTAGCTTTGACACATCCCCCCACCTCCTTTACCCTTGAACTAGCTAATAACACCATCAATAACGTTATAGCCTATTTTACCCGATATAATATAGCCTACCTGATAAAAAAATACTTCTAATCAAAATATATAAGAGTACAACTATACATGACAAATTGAAGTTCTACTCTTATTTCCCTCTGTACAACATCTCATAAAACAAACTGTATCATGGGGGGACCCTATAAAAAGGCTCTAAAATCAGTGACCTGCTCCGGAGCAGGTTAGCTCAGGTTAGGTTATTGAATTAAAAAGCTAATTTAAAATATTCATTCATTAGAACTGAAATAAATGTTAAATAAGCAAAACTAGACAATTATAACTTAACATTTCAATCAGGTGACATATTGCCTAAAGTCTATGGAGGACTAAAAGTACCATAATTAAATAATTAAATACACCACTAGAGAAATTAATTAAATGTGTCATTGATTCATTAAAATACCAATTTGTTTAATGTAAAAAACACATAATTATTTCACTATTTAACTAATTATTTCATGGTCCTGCGTTGCAGTGCTTCATGAATTTATTTTATCTGTCAAACTCACCCATCAAAGTCAGTGGGCGGGGATAATGCTAATCTAGTCTAATCCATTGCTTTGGTCTGAAGTCTTGAAGTGACTCTGCTAGTATTTTTTGCCAGTACTGGTAAAGTAGATTGAACAGGTGTTTCTAATGAAGTTGAGTGTTGATTATTTATTGTATTTTCCTCCCCTCAGTCTCAAGACTGCAGAGTCTTTGTGCAGTCGATGCGGAGGGAGTCCACATGAGACGTCTTAGCTACGTGTATTAAGGCGACGGCAGTATTCTGTTCCTGGCCCAAACTCTTTATGGCATATAGATGGCAACCATAAGCTCATCAGGTCAGAGATGGACAATAAACAATGCATCATTTTATATATGGTTTTTATAATAAAATTGTGCTTTTTTGTGTGTTCACAATTGCCTGACAGGTGGAGACTCGCTGTCCATGGTGGAGTGGATGGATTCAGTCATTTAGGGGTCTACCTGACTGTGGCTGGCAATAATATAGCTAGTACATTCTTACAGAGCTTTATCACTGCTGTATGGGCTGCCATCAAGGGTACGGTCAGATAAAGGGGGAGAGAATGCAGATGTAGCAGAATTCATGATCGTCGGGGGGGGATATAAAAGATGGGTCGACACAAGCCTGCAATTATTACCATTCCAAGCTGAGGGTCCAACCAAACCAAGGAGGCCAGAGCGGATGTGGACCTGATCGGATGCGGCCCAGATGGAGACACCAGCAGGATGGCAGCAGCTCTTCTGATGCTTCCAGAGCAGACAGGTCCTTGACTTATAATTGATTGGGGTGTATGAAGGGTGTATAACGAATGCTGGCCGTTTTATATATGAAAGGGGGAAAAAAGTGTGTGTGTGTGTGTGTGTGTGTGTGTGTGTGTGTGTGTGTGTGTGGGGGGGGGTGTTGTGCTCCCTCCCTGTCAGGAGGGGGTGCTGTGCTTCGTGTGTAACTAGTTGTGCCTTGTTAAATTGTTCACTTTTGTAAAGAAAGGGGAAGTAACAGTTGATGCCATATGAAAAAAGTTTATTTGCACAGAAGGACTGTCATTTACTGTATATGTAATTTCTAAATGAATGTTGTTTAATAATGTAAATATGTATATTGATGGGTGAGCATACTGAACCCCCTTTTTTCTTTAAATTCACTTAAATTATTATTTAAATGATACATTCTTTTAGGGGGGAAAAAGAAAGAAACTAGTTACGCCTTGTTAAATTGTTCACTTTTGTAAAGAAAGGGGACGAAACAGTTGATGCCATGTGAAAAATGTATTGTATTGTAAATGTATTTTAATTATGTGAATATGTATTTTAATGTAAATAAATTGTATAAATCATTGTCAATCAAATGGATTTATTCATGGATTTATATTTCTAAATCAATGTATATGTAATTCATAAATGTAATATGAATTAATACATAATGGCAATAATAAAATAAAAGACAGTGGTGGTGGTGGTACTTTCAGTTTAGTGAGATGGGGTTTGACTCCCTGTAGTGTCCTGCTTATTATTATTATTATTGGTATTATAATTATTATTATTAGTAGTAGTATATAATTAGTAGTATTGTTGCTATATACTGTCAAATATGGTGAGTGTGAGACTACACCAATTTTTTTTTTAATTAAATGAATTATTAATGCATATTGAGCTTTTACAGCATGTGATCACTTTATGAAATATGTATTTATGTAAGGCTGTCAAAGAGTTGTACAGAGTTTATTACATTCGGTCCACCTCAACTGGCTACAACATGCAATTTACATATGAATCAATAGCAATTCTAATCCACAAATAGAATAAGGGTGTGTGTATGAATAACACATATCATAAGGTATTATATTAGGCTTATATTATTTAAATATAACGTTAAATTAATTCCGAACTCAAATAGCTTTGTGCTTTAAGACTGGATAGCTTAATCAGGTAAAGTCTATGCACTGAGAGGTCGTCTCAGTAACCGGTCTTCTGATGGCTACTTCCAGCAGGATAACGCTCCATGTCATTAAGCACGAATCATCTCAGACTGGTTTCTTGAACATGACAATGAGTTCACTGTACTCAAATGGCCTCCACAGTCACCAGATCTCAATCCAATAGAGCACCTTTGGGATGTGGTGGAACGGGAGATTAGCATCATGGATGTGCAGCCAACAAATCTGCAGCAACTGCGTGATGCTATCATGCAAATATGGACCAAACTCTCTGAGGAATGTTTCCAGTACCTTGTTGAATCTATGCCACCAAGGATTAAGGCAGTTCTGAAGGCAAAAGGGGGTCCAACCCGGTACTAGCAAGGTGGACCGGCAGGTGAGTGTATATCTACATGTATATGCCTACAGTATATTTACAACAGTATATCTAGATTTCTATTGTTGCATCATGTGAAGTTAGAGAAAAAAAGAAAGAAAAAAAATCCACTGTAAAATAAACATTATTTATTCTCAAGGCAGCACCAATATGGATATTATATTGAAAGGTGGACACAACCTAAAACTAAACAATACATTTCTCATACTGAGACATCTCAAGACGGCAAAGCTACACACAGAAAAGCTTCATGTCATGTACAACATAAGCAGCACAGTTTAGAACCACAATAAAGAAAAGAAACCCAGCAGCAACCTAGCCTCACGTTGACCCAGTTCCTTATTTGACACAGAGCTGAATTCACCTCTCAATAGGCTTGGTGTGGTGGGAGAGTATCAGACCTTCATCAGCATGAAGGGTACCATGCAGAGGCTTTACTTTATTGCAAGTAACAGCAAGAAAATAAAGGTCATTTGGCTTTCGAAGGATTGACCTATGATTAATCTCAACGAGACAGATTAGATTCATCAAAGGCTATAGGGGACCCTTGTCAAAATGACAAGAAACAAACAAAGCATAACCAATTCCATCTCATCGTATAATAGAGAATTTTCCTCCAGTTTATTATTTCCCACCGAGATTTGATTTTGTAAAGCACCAAAGGGATTTTATTTCAGAGTAGGGCCGGAAAATGTTGTTTCAGCATTGAGAGTTTTATTTAATCACAATCTGGTTACATGAATGTTTCTGCTTTCACTACCTTTCCTTCATCCACTGACAGACACCCCTTGTTTTAGAGCAAATAAACCTCTTCATCAGGGACTTTAGCCTTGATTGATGGGTGAGCATACTGAACCCCCTTTTTTCTTTAAATTCACCTTAATCATTATTTTAATGATACATTCTTTACAAATGGCTCTAAAAGCTAAAGCTTTGTAACAATGTCAGTAGTTACAGGAAATAAACAGCTGGCAGCTAAGAATGCATACATTTCCAATACATATTAATATTTAACATATTTAGATGTGCAGCAGATCTGACAATAACTCAAAATGCAACTTATCTATTTAATATTCAAACAAAAAGTAAGTAAAAAGTGCAGTGGGGTTCAGCACTGAATACAATCAATCTTAATGAACTCCCCTTGCATACCAATAATAAACATATAAAAAAACATTAAATTATTTTTGCTGTCTACACACATTTAGTACTGCTTATAATCAGTATTGTATATTTATACACTTTTTCTTAGTTAGATCCCTCTATCTTGCTTTTCCAGGTCACTTATTATTCTCACAGAGCTCCTTCTTTTATAGCACCTGTATGGTGGGTCTAGTTTAAAGACCCCCTCCAGGCAGGTTTTTATGTTTATAAAAATAATCTGCAATGCCTAATATTTTGTTTAACAATGTTTCCCCAAATAAAAAGTAAAAAAAAAACTCTGAAATTGGGCTCTAAGGACATCCACTGCTCTCTCCTCATGGAGGAATTCTGAGACACTGAATATTCATGATATGCAAATACCACAGGCCGCACGCCCAGACCATTTTACCATCCACACTCATCCAAGGAGAGGGATCTTCTCTTTGAATTTCCTTAATCAAGTTATCGTCCGTGTTTCTCCCATTCTATCATTTAGTATTTTGGGAAGGTTCTCCTTAACGTAATCGGGAGCTTGAGCTTGGGTGGGAACTGTCGTCACTGCTGCTGTTGAGACATTGACCCCACCATCAACATAACATCTACATTTTTAGTTAGTCATTCATACAAACGACGCCAAACGCCAACCTTTAAACTCTCCACATACGACCACATTGTTGATCCCCCCCCTCCTTCCTCCCCCTTGGCAAATGTTCCAAAAATTATGGCTTTTTCACGTTGTAGACTGCATGTTTCAAAAGGTTATTTGGGCTTCGGTCAAATTAGTGTTTAAAAACGTGTGACAACATCTGTGCTCTGCAGAATTCATGTCTTCGCTCATCTATCATTAGGGCCATGCATATAGTCATCCTGGACGGCTGACACTTATTTTATATATTGCACCGATTTGTTATCATACAAAACTATCATCCACATAATTAAGCTCTGAACTTGTCAAAGTGGACAACACTGAAAAATAATTGGGCGACATCATTTTCACAATTGTTAAGCATCTTCTAAATGGATGAGGATTTCAAAAGAGGGCTCCTCCGTCTCCTTCAAGCTTTGCCTGAAGAGTTGGGAGTGCTGCCAGGACGTCTCTTCTTCTCCACCACTGAGTGACGCTACCACCGTGAACTCCAAGGGTCCGGACAGACTCGGAAACGACTGCATCGTCCCATCTGATGGTTCAAACGCAGGACAGGAAATTATTAGGAAGGGATCATGTCACACGTATTTTAATCAGAATATCTACTACATAGTCATACCTCCAGAGAACTCTGTAGTAATCTGGCCTGCCTGCAAGTGCCAGGAGACTTTCCCAGAGTGGAAGGTCTGGCTACTGGCCATGATCGAGACGGACTTTAACTTCATTCCAGCCGGCACAAAGTCAAACTTCCAGCTAATTCTTCCCATCGAGGAGCCTTCTGTTCGAGCAATGTAAACCTGAAGAAAGAAATACAATCTGGTCATCTGCTGCAAATTGTTCCAGGATCTAAAAGAGGTGGCTCGTAGTATGAGCAGAGTTTTCTCATTTCCTACAACCCCTTATTATTTTACACCAGTGTAGGGCTTTTTTCCTCATCTCAGTCACAATAACATCAAACGAACTGCAGCATCTAAGTGCTTGTTTTGGTGCGTTGACTCTTCTGTGAAAAACAGAAGGTGCCTTCCCCGACCATTAACACCCACTCTTGTGTCTCGGCGTGGTTCTCAACAGTCTGATTTAATCAAACAATGACTACAACTTATTTAAAAATGCAAATGAGGCCTATTTTACATATTCTAATGGCTTCTAAAGTGTTCTTTTGTGTGTGTGTGTGTGTGTGTGTGTGTGTGTTTTAAATAGCACTCCACCAGATTAACAGATCAGTTTACTCATTAAGGTGAATACTAGTTAGCTTGTAAAAATAAGGTATATTATGCTTGATGTTTCTTTGCCTCTTCCACAAAAACTTCCAGATATTCATGGTCTCCAAAGGATGAATCCTAATTGACTTGGGTGAACTTTAATCTACCACCATCTTCTGGTGAAGATTTTATCCCCCCCCCAATACTTTGGCATATGACTAAATACAGTACATGCAAGACTATTGGCATTCCCATCAGCCTCAGATGTTTTTTGTTTATTGCACCATTATGGACCGCGAAGCCTACAGAGAGTGGTAAAGACTGCTGAGAAGATCATCAGGGTGCCTCTATCATCTCTGCAGGGCATCTACCACCACAGATACCATAGCAGAGCCTGCAGTATTATCAAAGACTCCACACACTCCCAACACAGGGTTTCCCACATGTATGCCATCAGGTACAGGACAGAATCTCTAGGCTGAGACTCAGCTTTTATCCTCAGACCATCAGACTCATTAACAGACCAAAGCCACCGCCCTTGCCCCCACCCTAACCCACCTCACCATACGGAAAACTTAATTTAGCTTGCCAATGTTAGTTGTTAGCATCTATTCAACACAAGTACCAACACTTTATGTGAGCATAATAATAAACAATGCTGAATTAGCATTTAATAGCTTCTCCTTGTTGAGTGAAGTTTTCTGTGCCGTTTAGAACTAAATGGGAGTACGATGACATTTATAATTCAAGATGGATGACGAGTTATTCTTACAAAGTATTCTCACTTATGTTGAGTATTTACATTTTAAGTTCTCACCTCCCCAATAGCATTAAGAATATATTTCCTATCCTGAGCCACACTGAAAAAAAATATAGTTCAAATTAATCAAACAAGAAAAAAACCCTACCATCTGCCAGTCGTCCTCCACCTTTCTGAAGACGGACTCCTTCCTCCACACACACTGATCCCATCTCTGAATGACCTGAGAGTTGTTGGACAGCCGACAGTACTGGTCTTTGGAGGCACTGTAGCGCACATGCAGCAACCCATCACTCTTCACACATAACCCACAGCCTGACAGAAACGATACACAGACTCTTTTAGTCAAATACAGATGAGTATGAGGCATCCAGCTATTAGGTTATCAAGCTATGATACATAAAGTTAAAAAAAAATGCTTAAAATAAGATACTGGTTGCTTAAGACAAGATCTTGTAATTGTGGTCTTAAAGTCGCTGCGTTTTTCTCATTACATGACTGACAACGACAGGGGTCCCATTCTACTGTCTGATCATGAGTTTCTGGTAGCAATTACTCTCTGGGCACATTGTTATCATGACCTCAATAAAACTGTTCATTTACAAAAATAATAGCCAGCTTGTAATAAACTGTTGCTTTGCTTTAAGGATTTCCAATACTGGGACAAAATGGAAAATACTTCAATTAACTGTAATGACCATCAAAAATAATGGGTGACGCCTAATATTGATCCCTTATTCAACATCACAGTTAAGAACATGTTGCTGGTGCAAAGATGTCGATTGAAATGTCTATTAAAATAGGTGTAATGGAATGTATCAGTAGTTGCTGAGGGCAGTAAACAATTATAACGGGTTATATTATTGTATATGACAAACTGTACTTGTAAGGAGGTCCCTGATTTAGCATTTCTGGTCTCCCCCCGTGCTATCCTCCAGACCAGAGAGCCAGAGTCACGTCCGCCCAGCTCTCCTGGTTTGGGTGTCTTTGGGGAAATAAACTCCACCAGCTCGACGAGCAGCCTCTCTGTCAGCTCCTTCTTCCTGTCTGGACTCAGCGACTGCTGCCTCTTCAATATCAGAGCAGAAGGAAAGTGCTTTACGTCGGACTCGCCATGGAAATCAGTCTTAAATGCAAGGGTTTAAGGGTAAGATTTACTATTAATGGTGTGCAGCAGCCAGGCCTCATGAGCTTGGTCCTTCTCGACAAAACCTCCAGATGTTTGCAGGAATACCTCCACGTCACATCAACCACCTGTATCACAAAAACATTGGACGTCACTTGAAAATTAATTTCTAAACCACAGCAAAACCATGCACAGTTCATTGCTGGTGGGCAAAAGGAGGGTACTAAGTACAGGTGAAAGTGTACTGAAAATCATAACCATCGCATTGATTAAAAATAATGTGAAAAGACAACATTTTGTGGTCACATTGAGCATCAGAACAGTCATGTCATTTTATGTCCAGATTCAAAATAATCCAGGAAATACAGAAATACAAATTGATTACGACCTGCGTAGCATAATATCATAATAAAATAATTCCTATCACACACACTAGAATAGCAATTCCATCTTCCCTCTAACCATCCACCCCCTAAACATATGTAAAGTCAAAATATGTACAAATAGGGCATATCAGAAATTCTTTAAGATACCCAGTGGAGATGTTCTCCATCAGTAACGCTATGGAGCCGTGTTATTATGTGTAAGTCCCATGTGTGCATTATGTGTGCACTTGGATGATGATACATGCAAGGCAAAGTAACAAAGGACATGTGGGAATCAGAAAGTACTGAGTGTTTATTTAACAGTTTTTGCCTAACCTACAAAATAAAAACATAAAATAAAACTGGATCTATATCAGTGTCTATCTAAGAACTTATTATTGGCCACAGCAGTAGTATGTCGTATCCGTTTGTCTGACCTGGTCCTTAGAGAAAGCCAGAACGTAGGCCAGTTTCTTCCCCCAGCCAACCTCATACAGGAGAGGCTTATCACAGCCGTTCTCACATGAGTCACAGTGCAGCCAGCGACGCTGAGAGGACGAGTAAATCTGATCGTCACTGAGCCTTTCACACACTTTACACACTGCATGAATCGCTCTGACATCAGAGCAACTATGACAGTACAGCATTTTGTGATGTCGCAAAAATGATTCCAAATATATGAAGCTTGAGTAAAGCTACCAATATCAATATCTATAATAATATTGGTACTAATTCTCATTGTAGAATATTCAAAGTAAGTGGTTCGGTGTTTCACAGAATTCTATTCTTGGAGACGGTGTAAGCTCATTCTTGACCTTGTGAAGAGAGTTTGTATTGTTTTGTATTGTTTTGTCTGTCAGATATCAGGAAATAAAACATGCTCATTGCATTTTCTCAGAGCCCAAGGTGACATCTTCATCTTGATTTGTCTGACAGATATCCAAAACTCAAAGACATTTGCTATTGGCAAAGACAAAGGAAACTAAAGGAAAAATATTTACCTTTGAGATGCCAGAAGCAGAGATTTATTTTCTTGAAAAAATGACTCAAAATGATTGATCAATTATCAATTTAGTTCCAAATAACTGTTGATTAAATTAATCAACCACACATTGCAGCTCTAAGCTCTAAGATGACGAAGAGCATAAGATGTGGGTGATTGCTCCAGTAAAAACCTCTTAACGGGACCTTGAGTTGATGTTTTTTCTCCCTCTAAATAACTGACTATTATTCATTATTGTCAACAACATCTCCTCCTAATATGTCTCAGGCTTTCTTACGAAGCAGAGCAGAAAATGTAATCAGCAACGCATACATTTTCCTCAGGATAAATAAGGCATCTAACTATCTATCCAAGAGCCACATTTGTCAGTCATGTACATACCCGTGCTGTCCCAGATATATCTGGCCTCAAGGCCGAAGGCTCTGCAGCACAGTTAGCCCACCCACCTGCAGCGCCCCCTCCTGGTTTCAAGAAGCTTCTCGGGATTGTTGTACCTGGTATTAACATCACAGAAAACAAGCATGCAAAGCATTCATTATTCTCCACGTTCATTCATACTCTGACTGTTTTCAGGATTTTTTTTACTCCATACTATTTCAAACACAGCGAAATAAAACTTTGTTAACATTTAAATGTACAAACGGTGAAAACTTGCCTACCTCTTTCAGCAACTCAATCCTAGTTAACTTGAAGGAAAACTGCTCATAAACGGCTTGATCTGGGCGGTAAGAACAACCAAAATGTTACAAAAACACACGCACAGGCCGAGGGAATCTGGTGGAGAGCTGGCAGCTCTGACAGTAGTGGCTCTCCACTCGCTGGGCTCCCCATCGGATGTCATCGGTGCTGGGACTGAGGGAGCTGGAATTCTGGGTTGGGCCTTTGCAGCGGCTGCAGGGCAGACAGTAGACCCAGGAGAAGAAGTCCTGTTTGAACCACCTGAACAACTCCAGCACCAGGAAGTCCTCTAGTCCAAGTTTACATTCTACGAACAGGAAAACAAGTCAATTGGTTTGTTTGCATACAGCATGATCCAGAGATATAATTGATCATTTTGAATGAATAAAGAGATGTTACCTGGATCAGCCTCTGTCGCCTCCTTCAGCTTGTGTTCAGCAGCAGAGGAGCCACATGGTGAGGAATGTGGCTCCAGGCTTTTTGCTGCAGCTCAGGGTTTTCATACAGCATCACGTGTTGGAAGTTTGACTGGAGAGTCACAAAGAAGCTCATACTGCTCTCTGGACAGGACGCCAGTCTATCGCAGGGCCGACATGTAGAGACAGACAACCATTCACGCTCACATTCACACCTACGGGCAATTTAGAGTCACCAATTAACCTATCCCCATCCTGCATGTCTTTGGACTGTGGGAGGAAGCCGGAGAACCCGGAGAGAACCCACGCTTACACGGGTAGAACATGCAAACTCCACACAGAAGGAACCCAAACTTGACCCTGACCCGGGAATCGAACCCGAGACCCTCTTGTTCGCCAGTGCTACCCACTACACCACGTGCAGCCCCCACACAAAGTACAATATCAATCTATGAATGAGTTTGTAAGACACTTCTCTCACTTTATTTGTAATTAGGTATTTGTATGGAAGGTTCCATATTTGGATCCAGTTCAGTCCATGAACAATATTAGACCAGTACTGAACAACAGATGGAGTCGTGGTAATATCAGTTTGAAATAGTGATCTTATTAGATAATTCTTTTTTTAGTTTTAACAGAAAAGCACATATGCCCCACTGGTGTTAATATGGGTTCTAAAGGAGGACAAACTGGTTTACCAGCACCTCTTAATAGAGTAATGATACCAGAAGGAACAGCATCCATTACAATTGCAATGTCCCTTGGGGTCACAGGAATACCATATGTTTAAAGGAATTCACTGTAAATTAGTAAATAATGTTATTATCAAACCATGAATTCAGAAATAGAGATTTATTTTTATATTTGATGTGTTGATTGTTAAAAAATAAAGCATGTGGAGAGAAGTTGTGCTTATAGATTAAAGACCATGCCAACAGCATTTGTTTATGAAAGTTGGATAGAATTAGGGGAAGTTTTTCTATTTTATAATCACATAATAGCACATATTGAAGGCCTCCAATGGTAGAAAAAATACATTTGTGGATGTAGGATTATGTAAGAACTGCTTTATCCAGTTAATTTTAAAGGTATTGTTGAGGGTAGTAAAGTCAAGAAAATTTAGACCACCAGACTCATAAGTGTTCATAATAACTGATTTTTTCACATAATGCGTCTTGTTTTTCCAAATAAAATTAAATAATAACTTATCAATGGCACTAAAGATTTGTTTTTCGACAGACAAGGGAATAGCTGCATAAGTAAGACGAGACCATCCTTCTGCCTTTGTTAGCAGTATTCGACCTTTTAGAGATAAATCCCTTTGAAGCCATTGGTTTAGCTTTTTCCTTGTATTATCAATAATCATATTAAAATTTTCAGAGCACCTATCTGTCTGATTTTTTACAATGGTAATCCCAAGGTAGGTAATTTTATTTTTAACAGGTATATTGTCAATCACGAGAGTTGGAGGAAGAAACCATCCGTTAAAAACGGTTGGGGTGGTTTATTGTAAATAAAGTTCTGTAGAATAGATCCAAACGACGCATACATTTTTGACGATAATGAAGTGTTTATCGCATTTTATCACAATGTTTAAACGACCGCCCAATCGTTAATGCATCTAAATTGACAAGCAACGTTACACAATTGGAAAGTTCCATTTATATTGTAAAGATAACGTTTACAAAGATTCGCATATCCACGAACACAAACCAGGCGGAAGTGCTTGAGTATCAGAGGGCCAAGACTTCGTCATGATGGATAATGGATGTATTACGACAATAATAATACAAAAATATCACATTAAGAGACTTTGTGTCCTGTGCAAAACAAACATACAAGATCTATACAACCACAAAACAAACAGAAAGACACGCATTTATCATTACTGATTTTATTTTGAAGGTCCTGATCGGAAACGTGGTTTAATCACGGCGGGCTTCACTCGCCGTTCCCTCCGTACCGCCCTCCCTCCCCCTGCTCGAGCCGGTTTCCATTCCGTTTGCTACTGAAAGCCGAGCTATGGATTGTGAGGTTCTTGTCGACATCATGTGGATGTTTTTCTGTTTAATGTTTGAGTCGTGAAAGATTCGAGGGCACGTATGGATACAGTTGGTGGCGACAACTGGCGGAGACGCACGAGGAGCGCGCGAGCCTGCTGCAAACAACACACAGGAGCTAAAGCTGACGAGTCCGGTGTGCTCCGGAGTCTGAGCGTTGGCAACACGGAAGACGGCCATGACATGGAGGAGGACATCGGCCTCTTCAAGCAGGACAGTTTGGAGCGCCGGGTTATGGCGCCCCGCTACAGCCTGCTGCGGGAGGTGGGGAGAGGGACGTACGGCGTGGTGTACGAAGCGGTGGCCCGGAGGTCCGGTGCTAAAGTTGCCGTGAAGAAACTGCGATGCGACGCGCCGGAAAACGTTGAGCTCGCCTTACAGGAGTTCTGGGCGCTGGCGAGTATGGAGAAGCGGCACCAGAATGTGGTGCAGCTGGAAGAGTGCGTGCTTCAGAGGAACGGCATGGCACAGAAAATGAGCCATGGGAATAAACGGTCCAAACAGTACCTGCGTCTAGTAGAGACTTCACTCAAAGGTGAGGCTCTTTAGCCCTCGTAGGCTAGCTGAGTTGGTTTAAATCAATGCCGAATTAATATCCAGCCCATAATACTCCAGAAACTAGTGTAATGCTGTGACAATAGGCCGGGTGGTCATGCGATATGTCCCACGTAACGTTAAATCGCCAGATATGTGAATGTAGTTTGGACTAATAACCCCGAGCAGGTATTGTTTTGGTCGCCATGACGCAGGCTCGCTGGGGGGGATGGGTCGACTTCGAAGGAGCTCTCGAGGCTCACGCTCACTAAAATGGAGTCTGCTGAGTTGGCTGTATTGACCCATTACTTTGACGCCCATTGTACTTTTACCAAACCCACCACACCAACAAATAGTTCTCCATTTTCTAAATCCTGTCCTCGTGTGCTGTGTAGATACCTCTGTGCTAATATAGAGCATGGTTTGTGCCTTTTTAAATGTATAAAGCTCTCTATATAAACCACCGCCTGGTAATGGTGTGGAAACATGGTTTATCTCAACTATCACCTCCTTTATAACTGTAGCACCCGGTCTGTATGTAAGTGAACTGTGCAAATCAATCAATGGCCTGTATTGAGTATTGGGCTGAATGATGCATACACATCCGTTTAATTGGCTCACAGTAGGTTATTTATAATGTTATTTATAACAGTCAGTCAGTGCAAATTACATTTACATTTAGGTCATTTAGCAGACGCTTTTGTCCAAAGCGACTTACAATCAGTACATTTGTCAAAAGAAGGAAACAAAGAAACCACGACGTATCATTGCCGATAAAGTAAGAGCTAAAAATAGAACAAGTGTTAGGTCCTCATCTGAGTAAAGTAGTACTTCAAGAGCAACAGTGCTAAGATCAGAGTGCTATAGGTAAGGTTTTTTTTGTTTTGGTTTTGTTTTGTTTTGTTTTGTTTTTTGTTTTTTTTTTGGGGGGGGGGGTGTCGAGGGAGGGTGTTAGTGGGTCATGCTATGTAGAGTCAAGGTGAAGTCTGAACAGGTGAGTCTTGAGCCTTTTTCGGAAGATGGCAAATGACTCTGCTGTCCTGACATTGGTCGGGAGTTCGTTCCACCACTGAGGCGCCAGAACAGAGAAGAGTCTGGACATTGCTGAGCGACATTTGTTTGATTTCAGCGATGGTGGTACCAGCCGGCCAGCTGAAGTAGAAGAGCGAAGTGCTCGCTTCGGGGCATGAGGTTTGTTGAAGGTAGAAGGGTGCCGTTCCATTGATGGCCCTGAAGGCCAGTGTCATCGTCTTGAATTGGATGCATGCTGCAACAGGGAGCCAGTGGAGGTCACGGAGGAGGGGGGTCACATGGGAGAATTTGGGTAGATTGAAGATAAGGCGTGCTGCGGCATTCTGGATACGCTGTAATGGTTTAATCGCAGAGGCCGGGAGTCCGGCCAGGAGAGAGTTGCAGTAGTCAAGGCGGGAGATGACCAGTGCTTGGACCAAGAGCTGCGTTGCATCCTTTGTGAGGAGGGTCCGAATCCTGCGGATATTGTAGAGGGCGAATCTGCAGGATCGGGCCACAGCAGTGATGTTGGGGGTGCAGGATAGTTGGTCATCGAGGATTACACCCAGGTTCCTCGCAGTTGAGGAAGGTAATACTGTGATGCCCTCGACAGTGACCGACAGGTCCATGCGAGGGCAGTCTTTCCCTGGGATGAAGAGGAGTTCGGTTTTGTTCAGGTTGAGCTTGAGGTGATGTGCAGTTGTCCAGACAGAGATGTCAGCCAGACAGTTTGAGATGCGAGTTGCAATGTGAGCGTCAGAGGACGGGGGAAAAGAGAGGAACAGCTGGGTGTCATCTGCGTAGCAATGGTAGGAGAATCCATGCGATGTGATAACAGAACCTAGTGATCTGGTGTATAGTGAGAACAGAAGCGGTCCTAATACTGAGCCTTGAGGGACGCCCGTGTCCAGAGAGCAGGGTTTGGACATAGAGCCATTCCATGTGACCTGGAAGGTGCGGTTTGTCAGGTATGATGTAAACCAGGTGAGAGCAGAGTCAGTTATGCCAAGTTCAGCCAGAGTGAAGAGGAGGATTTGGTGGTTGACTGTGTCGAATGCAGCAGATAGGTCGAGGAGAATGAGAACGGAGGAGTGGGACGAGGCTCTGGCGTCTCGCAGGGACTCGGTCACTGTGAGGAGGGCCATCTCAGTGGAGTGAGCAGTCCTGAGCAGTCCTGAATCCTGATCCAAATTAAAAAAAAAAAACATGACAAAGCAGATTTTAGGTCCCGTGAAAAAGTTTCCCAATGTGCCTGTCAGCGTGTTGAGATTCAGTTAAATGCCCCAAAACCCTGATAAAGTGAGGTAGGACAGCTCCAAAGAGATTGGCCATTTGCCTGGAAACACCCACAGTAGGTGTGCATATTCACTTCCTGTTGGGGAATTAGGATAATTTTCCTTCCTGCTCAAAGATCGCAGGATACTTCATCGCCCAAGGTGTCGCAAAGTTCCTTTTTTGTTTGTACAAAGTACAAGTTCATCTTGTTCTTTTGTCAGATGTATCAATTTTCACATTTGTTTGTCATGTTGGCGGGTTAGTAAACAAACATGCAGCTTTTCTTGTCTGACTGTAATGGTAATATTTAAGTATCACTAATGCAACAAATATTAAGTCTTTATATTATACTATTTTTCGTATGTTTTAAAGTAGTAGTCACAGATGCCAGTTGTTGCCAATTGGCAACCATTTTAGAAAATGGCAACAATTATTCACATACAATTGCAGGAAATTGGCTCAGTCTAATAAACCATAATCCATAGTTGGTGCCCAGCTGTATCTTCTCCGGTAAATAATTGATCATGTTTTTCTGTGCGCATGCAGCTATTTGGAGTCGCGTGTATTGTTGCATCGCCATGTGATTGACTGATGTCCATCCGTTGCAGGTGAGCGAGTGCTTGGTCCTCCAGAGGAGCCCTGTTACCTCTGGTTTGTCATGGAGTTCTGCGAGGGCGGCGACCTCAACCAGTTCATCCTGTCCCGGCAGCCTGACCCACGGACCAACAACAGCTTCATGCTCCAGCTGACCAGCGCCGTTGCCTTCCTGCACAAAAACAACATCGTTCACAGAGACCTGAAACCCGACAACATCCTCATCTCAGAGAAGTCGGGCATTCCGGTTCTCAAGGTGGCCGACTTTGGCCTGAGCAAAGTTTGCGCTGGTTTAGGAAACCCCAACGAGAGCAAAGAAGATAAGAATAAAAATCTTAACAAGTTTTGGTTGTCATCTGCGTGTGGCTCAGACTTCTTCATGGCTCCTGAGGTGTGGGAGGGCCACTACACAGCCAAGGCTGACATATTCGCCCTCGGCATCATCATCTGGGCCATGGTGGAGAGGATTACGTTCATAGATGCCGAGTCTAAGCGGGAGCTACTGGGCACATATGTGAGACAGGGATTGGACATCGTGCCGGTGGGCGAGGCACTGCTAGAGAACCCAAAGATGGTACTGAACATCCCGCAGAAACGCAGGTCGTGCATGTCTGACGGAGTGAGGAAGCTGCTGCAGGACATGCTCGCCGTCAACCCTCAGGACCGACCCGACGCTTTTGAGCTGCAGGCCAGAGTAGACCAGGTTATGTGTGCTGCATGACCCTCAACCACATTGTTTGACAGGTACGTAATCTTCATTTGTGTTTAATGTGCTGCCTTTTCTGCCCTAAATGTGGAAATAACATATGTATGTGGATCACAATAGAGGGTGACAGAGGGGGGATTTTTAATATTTCTGATATGATAACAACCATTGGAAGAAGACAAAGCCATCGAACTGATAGTAATGAATAGGATACCTAAATAAGTATGCACATCTGGAACTGAACATCAAACTACTATCAAGTATGTTACTTCTACTTCAGTGACTAAAGACATCCCCCCTTCACTTAAAAGGTTCTCATCAGATAATATACCATATATGATTTTGATAGTCAATTTCCATTATCAGTATAATCGTAAACATCACTACCAAATATCACGTAGCTCGCTGTCGTGGTAGTGAAGAGAAAAGTAGAGCCTGATTTTAATACAGGATTCAAAATGCATATTATTTATTTATCATTTATTTATGCAGGGAAACCATACAAATTATAATGAGAAATAAATCCGTGAATATAAATATTCAAATAATAAATCATACACCAGCAACGCGGCAAAAAATCTTCATATTTAACAGATCAACAACTATATAGACTGTGAATTGAATGGACTAGATGGTTGGAGTGCAGTGACGTGTAGCCTGCAGTGGTTTTTGGTTCTCAGGGACCAATATGAGGTTAATGGCTTTGCAGCAGGAGTGATGCGTTTGAATGGAGAATAACTCCATTTGGACACGGAGACCTTTTGCATGCACCAAAAACTATAAACACACCAAAGGAAAGAGAACAAGAATAAAATAATAATAGTTCCTCTTAATTCCTCTTAATGGCTCTTGCAGAAAATGACAATTGACGTGTGAGGTGTGGAAGCATGTTCCATGTTTATGTGCACAATGATGGTAAAGAGCCAGGGTGGGGTTGTTTTTAGAGTCATGTTTGTTAACTTCACTGACTGTTCTGAGACTTATGCAACCAAAGCCCAGGCACCTCCCCTGGCCCCGGGGCCACAGATCCATCAGCACACACAGCCTGTGTTTTCATGTACCAGCTCCTTTTGTTCTTCTACATAAGGGTTCACTTGATGGTGAGCTTCTTGTCCCTTAACTGAGCCAGCAGAATCCCTTTATTCCGTGCATGTGTGAAAGACGCTGTATGGCAGTGTGTGCTTTTGTTTGTTCGTCTTACATCATGGCTTGCTCTTGGAGGGGGATGGGTAGCGTACATGTCATGTGAGCAGTGTGGGGGTGGGAGCTGCAAACACCCCAGCTGACCTGCTCTGCTTTCTGCATGTCAGTCTGCTGACCGCCTCTTCCACCTGTCAGTTTCTGCTTATTGATATTTAATTCTGAGTAGCGTGGCATTTGGGCTGTTCCGTTGTTAGTTAAAAACATAAAAACACTCTTGAAGGGGTGCTACCGATCACAAAACTCAAATCACTGTTTTGAGTCTAGAATCAGATCAGTAAAAAAAGGAGCAAATATAACTTTTAAAGGGCCCAATGAAATCTGTATTTTGCAATTGAAGAGCATTTTTTTTTTCATCAGATGTATCTTAATCATGTGGTAGATGAGTCAAAATTCAACACCTCAATAAGAAAATATTTAATGAAGAAACTTTCTAGTAGTTCTAATTCTAATTCCTTGTCATTCAGTGACCCTGCAAATGTGCACATGTATGTAGGGATGTCCCGATCCGTTATTTGGATCGCATCGGCCGCCGATATTAGCAAAAAATGCATATCGATATCGGATCGGCCTGCACGGGAAAATCCCGCTCCGGACACTCAATCCAGTTTTTTTTTTTTTTCAAAACTCTGGTCCGCGTTTTCCAGCACACCTAGCGCACACCACGCGACCTGTCCAGCATCCCCTAAACAACAACAAGACGGACTTGTGTGCATGTCCAGTGTTTCCTCTACCATTGTACAGGCCACAAAATCAATACGCCAAAAATAAGCCACCTATCAATTCATTCATAAATGAATAAACATTTACATTAGGAGCGCCTCCGCGCAGCACAGTAGACTTGCTCCGCAAGACGCGCAGCCACAACAATCCTCGCCGCGCGCTCCCGCTACGTTCTTCTTCGTCTACTTTACGTGCTTGATGTTGTTCTGATGCCGTTCCGCCTCGTTAAACCACCACGATGTCGCTTTCTACTTTGAAAACACGGAGTTGACACTGTATTTTGATAAGCTGTTGCACTCTTCAGACTCGTGGTGTGAGCGGAACCGGACCGGTACCGGAACCGGACCGGCTTCCGCACTGCCTGCTCGCACAGATCCGCTCGTGCGCACATGTGCTGATGCAGGTCGAGTGTTGTCGATAAATATATGCACTCCTTCAAAACAGCATCAAGCCATATTGTGTGTGTAGTATTAGGAGTTGATGACGTCTGTGGGGGAGGATTGTTTTTGATAAGCTGTGGAAACTCTGAGTTGACCTATTTCTACCTGAATTTCTATGAACTATTAGGCTGTTGAGTAAACCCATAACTTATATTTTACTTGATAAAATAAGACAACATGCACTCATGTCGTTGTAGTGTTTTACAGTATCTGTAGCTATTAATGTGATGCTCATCATTTTCCAGCCATATTTTTCCAGCCCCTAATTTTGGATCATTTCCATCAGCCGGCATCTTCGATCTTTAATACATGCTTGGATCGGCCGGTATCGGTATCGGCTGATACTAAAAGCCACAATATCGGTATCGGATCGGAAGTGCAAAAAGCTGGATCGGGACATCCCTACATGTATGTATCATTTATGACAGGGCTCCAGAGTGGGACCAAAACATTTGCACATGTGACCAAAAATGTGTGAAGTGCAACTAATAATATTCCTTGGCTGCACCAGTGGGTCTAACATTAAGGCTATACACCACAGTCTGAGCCAATAAGAGGCAGAGTAGGGTTGGGCGGTATGACGGTATTATACCGTGTGACGGTATAAAAGTGTCCACCGGTAGAGATTTTGCAATACCGTTTATACCGGAGAAAGCGCAGATGTCTGCGGCATCGCTCTGAGTCACTGTAATTACACCGCCTCGACACACGGGGCACTGCGGGCATTGCAGCAGACTGCTTGCGTGGTTGCATGAGCACGACGAAGAAGAAACAGCTTTACCTGAGTAATAACAATCATCGCGGAGGCGGAGAGTGAACATCACGAGGAAACGGAGGCAGCGCGACCCATCCAACTCGTTCCGAAAAAGGGCGCTACGTCTGTTGGAACTTTTTCGGATTTAGAAAATCCGACAACGAACAAAAAGCGGTACTCTGCAAAGAGTGTCGCGCGACTGTTGCTGCTGCAGGTGGAAACACCGGTAACCTCTTCCACCACTTAAAGATAAAACACGTGAAGCAGTATTATGAGTCTTTCGCCAAAGGCACCCCGTATGACAATAAATCACGTCGATGGAGGGAGATAACGGAGGCCATCACGACGCATACTTTTTCTCATTTGTTATTTTTATTTCTTATTAAGATGGAGCTACGTGTTTACATTTGCACACACACTATAGCTTTAGTTAAAGCTGGAGTTCAAATGTTAACCAGACATTTGCACAGTCTTTGTGGCTTATTGTTTATTAAATTATTATATTTTCTTTAAAATAATGTTATGCTGCTGTGAGAAAATTAAAATAAAAGAGGAAAATGATCAAATGCGACAGTATGGTTATTTTTAAGCCATTAATTGAATTTACAGGGGGAAAACCATACCGTGATATATACAGTTACCGTGATATGAAATTATTCATACCGTGATATAAGATTTTGCTCATACCGCCCAACCCTAAGGCAGAGTAGGGGCGGGCCTTCGTCCCTGATTGGGCTCAGAACCCTGTAATCTGCTTCACTGATTGTTGGTGGGAAAAAGAAATCGGACAAAATAACTTGAGCGGCAAACATGAAGAGAACTGTAGATTATTTTTTGGTACAGAAAGGTCCTGGGCCTGTCTCCCCACCCGGTCCTGTCTCATCCATCTGACTCTGAGCAGGTGTTGCAAAATGGGCTTGGTCTTATTTTTAAGAACCATACGTTTGATTCGGCCTCTAGTTCGCCGACATTATGCATTTACTGCATAATGTTGTTCAGAATCGAAGTGTTAAAAAAGCAACAGCCCCCCCCCCCCCCCCTCATGTGTAGCTCTCTGAAAGAGATTTTCAGAGAGCTAATACTGTAAATTGTACAAAGGTGGAACTATCTAACCTGCAACAGTGTCACTCTGCGGTCAGTCAGAGGCAATAATTCAAGCAATTCAACGAGAACAGACGTAGCGTGGTTCCAGTATATTAACAAGTCATCACATGTCCTGGCTTATGAACGTCGCCTCAGTTATTTTTGGGGCATATGTGGAGAATTTGGCGATAATTTGACTGTAAATATTGTCCCCGGTGCAGTCCGATTGGACTCAGACGTCCTTGCTGATAGCATTTGTGGGTGATTTTGGGTTAAATGGTTTCAGAGATTTGTGGCATTTCCACAACATTGACCTCTAGTTCCACATCTTGCGTATGGCTTTGCTTTTGTCCAGCTCTCTGTTGTCCTCATACTTTTGTTTTGGTTCACTAATGCAGAGGATATGGGAAACTAGTTTTCTCCACTGATTATCAAACGCAATGGCATAATTAATGATGTAAATACTAACAATAAATTAGTAACTATGTTTTATCATGTTAAACACCACTACTCAATCCTTGCAACATTAGTGTGTTAGCAGAAGTAGCATGTAGACCAGGGTTCCCTAATTAGTTTTCACTGAGGGCCAAATTATGTCCAGGTTGCCAAGTCGAGGGCCAGATTGTCAGGTTTTTTTTTCGTTATTATCATTGTTGCTGCTATTATTAGAAGTATTATTATTGTGATGATTAGTACTACCAGTGGTAGTTGGTTGTAGTAGCAGATATAGTAGTAGTCACAGCCTGAGGCTATTCATGTACCAGCTCCTTTTGAGGGACAGATAAAAAAAATGCACACTTGAAAGAAAATAAGTTCAATATCAACGATTTATTTATTTGAATGCCCCTGGAGAATATTTTGATCAACAACTAAAAACAACAGCACTACAGCAAGTGATGGACAAGAGAGAAAAAAAAGGTTGTATAACAGTGGAGTTAATGTCGCTGCCCACACTATTATGGTGGGACAGAGGCATCATTTGTGTTTGAAAACAATTTCACTTCAGATTTATTGATCCCGGAAGTTTGAATCTGTGAATATATTTCCAACTTTACCGAACTCTTTATTTTACCTGATGGCAGGTTATTGCATAGTGTCACTGGGTCTGCACGGACCGGACACTTAGCAGGCCGCTAATTGGGGATGGCTGATGTAGACAGTATAGCTAGCTAACATTATAACACCACTGGGCAACCTGTGATCTACGGAGATAGAAATCATGTGTAAACTAGAAATTGAGACCATAAACTCATGTTAACAATGTTTACTGAGATAATAAATCAAGTGAGAAGGAGGACCATTTACTCATAGTCTTCCAAGCAATTGGAGAGGAGTTGCCCCCTGATGGCCAGTAGAGGGAATGCAAATGTATGTCTTCATAATGGGGACATTTTGGCTGGTCCACACTTCATCAACGGGCCTGTTTGAGAATTCACTCTTGGGTTCTAAGGTTCATGTAATAATTGAGGGTGGGAGTTAGATGTTTAGTTTTGATGTTTAGGATAAGAGGCCAGGGAATGCTATGTCGATGATTGTCCGAATTCCGTGTGTGTGTGTGTGTGTGTGTGTGTGTGTGTGTTGCAATAGTGTTTCATTGCTGCAGTGACTCAGCAAATCTGTGTTTATAGGCTGCTGCAACCCCCACCCTCACTGCTGCACAGTACGACTCAGTGTTTCAAATCAGGCTGGCAGACACACACACACACACACACACACACAAACACACACACACACACACACTGTGTAGGCTGTGTGAAACAGCTGGCTGTTGGGTGAAATCCTTCGGGGGTCCCCTAAATGAAAACACAGTGGGCCCTAGTTTCGTAGACCAGGCGCAGTCAGCTCTCAGCGCACCTGCGCCACGCCGACGGGGTGTGTCCGCCTGGACTTTGCAAGGTTCGCGCAGGCACACCTCCCGTCTCGCCCACCCGCGCAAGTGGGAAAGAGGGAGGAGAAGAAGGCGTGAGTGGGAGACGAGGAGGAGACGAGGCGTGGACTGGGATTAATTCAGCTGAGTCAGATCTTCACCAATCAAATGAGCTCCTCTCCTCTCCTTTAATGCGTTAGGGGAGGTTCAGTGCAAGATCCGTCACTTGACAACCTGATGACAGAAGCAGTGCCGCCGCTCCCACCACGCTCATCACGCGCTGTGCGTGCGTATCATCATCAGGGATGCAAACAGCGCGCCGAAAAGCCAATCGTGAATGGCCAATCATAGATCAGCAGCACACTGGTGTGCCTTCGGGACTGGCTGACAGTTTTTGTCCCACCCCCACTTAGCACTTGATTGGTTTTGCTCAGCCCAAGTGACCTATTTGGCAATGAAAAAAGCGAGTTTCACTTTTCGGCGCGCTGTTTGCATCCCTGCATCATAATAACAATGCCGATATTATAAAAAACAGGAGAGAGAGGGAGATGTTTTGGTCCGAGAGGCTGAGTTGCCGTTACGCGTGCCATCCGCCCTTGATCTGACGTCAGATGTATAGATATAAATTCACGTGTTTATTCAATTAGTTGCATTAAATAGTGTTTGTTGTGATTATTTATTGCATTTAAATGTGCCTGGAACTGTGGAAACCTGCCTGTGAGGTCTCGGTGACGTGTGCGCTGCCCCACAGTAACTTCCACCCGCCGCGAATTCCTGATCTTATTGCGCCTCCCGAAAGCCAGGTTGGAGCTGCGAGCTTTCGCGCATCCGGCAGGCTTTTTGCAGAAATTCCGCTATTGCCAATGCTGATCTTGACGCCTGCCCAAGTAACCAGTTGGACTGGCCAGCTTCACCAATCTTGGCGAGGCTTTCATGCCACAAACTGACCGTACGCCAAGGCTGACTGGTCGAACTTGCTTGCGCCCGCTGCTGCCGCCCTGCCCCATCTTGCGCGGCGACCACAAACTAGGCCCGTGGTATAGACGCTTGCGCTGCGCGAAGAACTTGCCTATTTCAGCCGACTCTGCCGACTATCCGTTAGGAACTAACGTTATGAAGCACAGAGAGACTATGAGTCAAACGTAACAACTTAATGCTTCATCCATACACTGATCACGGTGCTGATTCCAGTCACAGGGTTGGTTCTCTCTATAAGCCTCCCAGTACACCACATAGACCGTTGATCCACTTGTTTTGATACACTTTTAATGTTGTTTTTCTTCCGTTTCTCTGCAGACTTGTGATTCTACCGGAGCTTCTACGTGAACGAGGGACTTGCTGTTTTAATCTGAAGACTGTGAAGATACAGGAGAAGTAAAGGAAACGCGTTGCTCCTGAAGTTTGGATGCCGAAACAGGATTTTAGTTTTCTTTTCAACTTGTTTACAGTGAGGTCGTCTGCCAATTCTGATAGCAAATGTTTGTCTTGCTCTGAATATTATAAAAAATAATAATAATAATAAAAAGCAAGAAACACTATGTCTGCTGCTTAGTGGGATCTTTAAGCGATGAGGGCAAGGACAAAGGTCTGGAGAAATTGAAAACATGAGGGTGACACTGCTGAGCCAACCTCAGTTGAAGCTATGGTGCAGCAGTAGTTTAGTTTCTTCAGTGAAACACGGCCTTATGTTGGATGTTTTACTCTGCTGACAGTTAGCATTGTATCGCGCATGCTCAATTGTCTCGCGATGGCGTATTTTCCGTCGTCACGACGAGTAGACAATGTTGCCATGTGTTGCCCCGGTGAGATTTGACGGCTTAATATAACGACGGAACACATTGACTACATTTACATGCCAAATATTCCTGTTTTTGCCCTTATTTGGAAAAAACAGTATCCCACTAAGCTGTTTACAAAAATGTTCCACAAATATTCCCGTTTCCATGCAGCCGTGCATATTCTCTTTAACAGTAGGCCTTTTTTCATAGCAGCTATTTTGTCCTGTCGAGATGGGTAAACGGGTGTTATTAATCACATTAAATAGGGCCCTGTTCCATGTAGTTGGACCAGGGTCCTGGTATTGTACGTGCTAACTCATTGGAATGACTGAGAAGCACTAAATGGAATGGGGCCGTAGTTAACTTGATCAACTACACCTCTTTACCCTGCCTTTACATGTCAACATGGCTGCCGAGTAAAGGGCCTGTAGGCAATAGTAGTGGAATATGAGTGAGCATGTAAACGTAGTTGGTCTCCAGCCTTCTTCTGTTGTTGGGTTTTCATCATCTCTGGTCTACATGGTAGTACACTACAAAGGTTATTGAGATGGTATATGTAGGTTTATATTGCGATATCGATATAATCATATATGCAGTCAATTTGCCGGAAATTAAATTGGAACTGTTTTGGTTAATCTAGTGAGTTAAAGAGTAACTAAAGCCCAGAGTTTATACCCTGGAAATGTAAAACATGCCTCTATGGTTTTTTTTTTTTTTTTTTTTTTGGAAAAGCTTAAATGCTGGTTTAAAGTTAAGCCGAATTGTAGTAAAACAGTTCGGGTTTTCTTGCCCATTTTAGTCATTAAAATGTGTTTAATTTTCAAAATGTGAAAATATCTTGTCATGGAAAGGAACTGTGTCTAAAAGAAAAGCAGAAACACACGATGCAGTGAATGTTTCAATAAGGAGTATGTCTCTCATCTCCAACGTGACTTTACTTTGACTAGAAACCCAGTCGTGCATTTCCCCCCCCCCCCCAGCTTTTTAATTGAACAGACACTTAATCTCACTGTTTATGCCTACGGTGCCTTGGATTTGCTAGTCAGGTAAAAATTGGCTCAAGATCAGCTGCTGTGTTTTTCTCTGATTTGGCGCTCCGTGTACATTATTCAGGGTTTATGGTCTTGATGATTTAGTTTCTTCAATAGTTTGGGTGTAATTATGGATGAGGAATGATGCACGTAATACACTCCCCACGCGGTCATTTGGAATAAGGCTTATTATTTAGAGACAGTATTTTCTAAATGTAGCTGTTTTTCTGTGGACCATTTGTGTCGAGTAAAATGACCATTTAAAGGGAACCGGAGACTTAAAGTTTGAATGGGTGCCATTCATGTGAAAGGAGCAAAAACTCTACAGGTTCGACTATGTGATGAAAACAATTTGTCTCACGCTGAGAAATATTCACACCTTGATGTAATCAGTCGCAGGCCTTTGTGAGGTTTAATCGTGTCTGAGATTAAACCTGGAATGTGAAAAGTTTAGAAGCCTTTTGAAACATTTGTACGTGAACCACAGCTGGATATGTGTACGTTGTATCTGTTAAACCAAAGGTCTGAAGTCTGTCATATGCTGAACTGAACTGATGTAAAAGAAGCATGTTTCTTTTTAATTGTACTACCTCACGTTTCTGCACATCTTTTGTACTGAGCCATAGTTAGGTTTCCCAACAAAGACATTCCTCAGTTAGAGACAACCTGGCAGTTTTTTTCTTTTCTTTAATGTCATTGCTGTGTTTCTTGGTTGGTTTGGTTCACTTCTTTCTGTTTTTGCTGATGCATTTTGGGAAATATTGTTTTTCATGGATCCAGATGTTTACACCCCTCAAGCTCAACACAGGCCATGATAAACTTTGGTTCATTTCTTTAAAATGTCGACCCGTACCTCGGATCCCCGCTTGGCTGACGTGCAGCGTGTGTGATTGTACAGGGCAGTAACGATAATCTTGAACTGGAGACGAGCTAAAGGGAGCGCTCGGCTCCAGATATCCGCTCACACAGCAGTTCTCTAATCTCATTTCTGAGCAATCACTTTTATTTGACTTTAATGTCGAGGAATGTGTGTAATATGATATTCAAGAAAACCCTCAAAATATTCCTTTTGGTGTCCGCTGCCTCCTGTTTTGGAATAATGTACCTGGGTCACTTGTGTAACACTCTTCTATGCAACTCTGCCTCGCTGGATACACTGTGGAACAATTCAGGCCGATTGTGTTTTTAGTCCTCCGCTTCTCCCAGCAGGAACTATAATATACAGCTGGGCCGCGTCATGTTCAGGTGATCGGACCCTTTAACTTAACAGAACTGCTAGTCTGTGGTTGTAAGCCGTTTTCTTGAATTGAACTTTGTACATATCAGGACTCTGTTTCAATAAAGGTTGGAAATACCTCGAATCTGTGTGGAAACGTGACATTTTGTAGGAGCACAGAAATGCATAGAAGACGTGGGAAGGCTTTCAATAACAAAGATTCATAATTCACTTGTCAACAAGTCCCATGAAAACATTTCCAAAGAAGTCCACAGAGATTCATAATTCAAAGATTTCCATCCATTTCCAAAGAAGTCCATCTCATTGGACCTTATTCCAGAAAAGAGACGGAGACAAATCTATTTTTTTTTTTTAATCCCATTTGAAATATGCCATCAATTGCACATATGTTCATCAATATAAAAGATAATTTTGCACCTCAACAAAGCCATATTTGGTGGTATAACTTTTGAAGTATGAGACTGGCGTCTCTCTTCAGCTCCGATCCCTGTGTGCCTTCTCTCTCTTCCCGGCTGACAAAGCGTCGCTGGATAAATACGACAACAAAGTCATCTTTTAAACTAACAAACCCTCATGTGTGTAATTCTTGGTACAGTTTAAATGGGGGACACTGGAAGGGGTGGCACTCAGCCTCTATTGACCTGGATTATTTGCAATAGGCCCAACTTTGCTCTTAATAATATCAATATATCAATATTGTTCTCATTTGCCCCCTTTCATACGATTTCTTGACAACACCCTGTTAAAGGGCAGTCACTAAACTTAATGTTTTAACTTTTAATGTTTAATGATGTGTAAAATCAAGCGCTTTACCTGTGCCCACTCCTGAAATCTCATTGGCTTCCCCATATCTGATAGGTAGCTGCTGCTTTCATGTGCTACATCCCACTCGTGAAGTTGGAACTCAGACAATGTCACGTTCAAGTGCTTTGTTGTTGGGATGAATTGGAAAAAATGGTGGACTAAAGGTTTGTTTTTACCTGCGTATTGATTCCATTATGATAAAAATAAAATGTTGTGGCAGAAAGAACCAACAGTGCAGGGTAACGTAAACTAATGTAATAACTGCATCACGCTAGCAGCCTAGAGTCCATCTGTTCCCATGACAACATCCACTACTTCTCATAACCATTCAAAGGACAACAGTATGTTCTTCTCTAGAAGTCCCCAAATGTCTTAATTTCCTGATTGTGTCATTTCTAAGTTCATTTGGTAAAGCAGGGTGGTTGTGAGGTGTTATGGGTCATATTTGGTATCAGGTTCTCTGCCTTCTGACCGTGAGCTCTGACTAGTCTCACTAGCTAGAGTTGACAAGCCGTGATCTGTGTAATTAATCACCAACAATGGAGCACTCTCTCCCGCTCAGACGTTCCCAGCCCTGAAAGGATGCACAGTTGGAATGTGACAGGCTGAACATTGTCTGGCATTCAGCATGCAGAAGCAGGACCTGCAACGGTTCCCGCAACCTTACCAGTTGTTGTCCTTCACTGACGCTCTGCAGCTTAAATGTCACTGACCTGTTGAACCACTGAAACAATGGAGTGTGTGTTATTGTGAGGGACAAGCAAAGACTGCACTGTGGCAATGTTAAAAACCCAGAGCCTTGACCATAGACTGCATATAAGAAGTGGACCTTGAGGAGCGACAGCTGGATCTGATGAACACAAGCAGGAGAGCGTCATACCGAGCAGCAACCTTATTCGATCTGGATCCATCTGGATTCTGGTGTGAAGCTGTTAACAAAGTTAGCTTCATAATTCAAGTTCAACTTTACAGCTAAATGTTGAAGTCATCTTAGTAGCTAACTGCGTTGGTAGTGACAGCAGTGATGCCGTGCTTATAGTGGCTAAAGTTCCCTTAATGTGTTCGGTAAGTATTTCTAAACATGTAACCACTCTAGACGGGTCTTTACGCGTGTTTGTATTTGAACGACGGTAGAAAACAGTGTGTTCGCTCCGTCTTTTACTGAATGTTCACAAAAAAGGTACAACACACAGTTTTCCTTCTCTCTGGCTGGGCGAGCTCCTACGTCAGCTCTGTATGCGCTCCATTATAAATCAAAACAATATTAGCACATTGAACAACTAAAATGCAATTCATTAAATAGGGATGGCTGATGTAGACAGTATAGCTAGCTAACATTATAACACCACTGGTCAACCTGTGATCTACGGAAATAGAAATCATGTGTAAACTAGAAATTGAGACCATAAACTCATGTTAACAATGTTTACTGAGATAATAAATCAAGTGAGAAGGAGGACCATTTTCTCATTTCTATCTATACAACCAGAGAGCAGTCGCCCCCTGGTGACCAACAGAGAGAATGTTTTAGGCACCTTGGCTTTAGCTTCTCTTTCAGAACCACAGGTGACAAGTAGTGTTTATTACTATACCCTCCACTTAATACCTCAGTGTCCAAAACATACTAGCTGGCTTAAAAGCTCCAGTCATCCATCAACTTTTAAAGTTGAGATGAAACAGAATAATTATCGTATTTTGATACATGAGACATGAAAGATGGCGTTGAAAGGAATTTGATGTGATGGTTGGAAAGATTAGTTCATGATCTTCTCTAGCTCTGTGCTGCTAAAAGTTGCAGATTTCAGATATCAAAATACAAAGTTAATCCTTTGTAATTCTTTCGGCACATATTGTAGAATGGGTGGACGATATGACTGGGGATATGATGATGAGCACTGGATGTCTGGGCGGTGAAGGTGTTTACCTGGTTGGGTTTGACAGACGTTTCCGATGTCGGATCTCACCACGACACACCTTTGACCAAACATCAGTAATTTTATCTTGCAGAACATGGGAGCTGCTGGTCTACCGCTGCCTCGATTGGTTTGTTCGTTATTGTGTGATTGTGTTCAGGAAACCGAGCTAACCAAAACCACAATTAGAAAAACAATCTAAGAAGAAATTGCAGTGTGAATGCAGAATGCTCAAAAGCTGAAGCTACGCTGAATTCCTGCTTTAAATGCTTCAGGAAGTAAAGTAGGAGAAATATGGCTCCATGTAGCCAATGTGTCGGTCTGTTTGCTTCCACAGAGACATTGTATGAAAGAGCACACGTTTCCCTATATAGTGACCTGAAGTTATGTATGAAGAGTGTTAAGTGTATATGAATAGATACATTTATATTTATGTGATATTTGCTTAAATGGCATTCCCTAGTCTCTGTAATCTGTAAATATAACATACACAGGCCCTGCTGATTCTTTAAGGTTACACTTTTTAAGTTGATCATCATTAGTGTAGCATTCGTTTGAGCTGGAGTCATTATCTTGATTTCACCAAATCGCTGTTTAACCAGCTAAAACCAGATCAAAGTGCACACGGCTGTAACTGACATGATCAATTACCACTGATACCAGAGTAGCCAATCAATCACCATTGATAAGAAAAGCTGAGTCATTGTCTCCGTGTGCTACTGTGATGAGGTCATGTGTTGACCCTTTGATGTCAGCCTTCAGAATATTCTTTGGACATTTGCGTTCATGTAAGCATTAATAAGGAGGCGACGGTGAATCTTATAAGAAGATCATTTCAAAATTATACACAAGTCTTCAATCTCTTAACAAAGAAAATATATCTAATGTAAAATCAAGATGGGAAACTGAAGGCAACATCATAATCTCACAGGAGAACTGGAAGGAAATTTTAAACAACAATGGAAAACAACAAATTCTCCACTTTGGAGAGAATATACATGGAAAAATGTCATCCGCTATTTCTGCACTCCATATCAAAAGAGATCATATTCCAATCAGACAGAATGTTGGAGATGTTGTGGAGGAAAAGTGGCGAATCACTATCTTCTGGTGTTGCCCCGTTGTGATCCCATTTTGGTTGCGTGTACACCGAATTCTAGAGACTGTGTTTTCAACAAAAATAACTTCTTGTTTCAATTTGTTATATTTGGTGGATCTAGAGGGACTGGAGTGGAGGAACAAAGATACATATTTGCTGAGAATATTACTTGTGGCTTGTAAGAAATCAATAACGAAGAAATGGCTGAAGAGGGAGGCAACCTAGTGTAGATGAATGGATTGATACTGTGCACAGCATCATAGTAATGGAAAGAATTACTTTTAATCTAAGAACACAAAAAGAGGTATTTATTGAAAATTGGCAAAAAATGGATTACATATGTCTCTACCATTAGACCGGACTTCAGGTAATCTCAGATTGGACCATCAGAATATTTTATGTATTTACCCTTCTCTCTACCTTTTCTTTTTTTTCACTTTCACGACTGGAGGTGTTTACCAGTCCCCTTATGTATGTTTTTACTCTCCCCCTGATATGTTTTGTACTCATTCTATAGGTGTTCATGTTGATTGTTTGTTCGTTTATATGCAAAATAAAAATAAAAAAAATAAAATAATAAGGAGGCGACGGCTTGAAGGTCTCAGGTTGCCCCACCAGAGGAGCTGGTCTCAGCGCTCAGAGAGGACCCGTGTGGATTTCTTCCTGCTCAGTGTGACATTTATATCACAGACATGACGCGCATTAAAGTGAGCACTTCCACATTCACCACTCTTTCTTATTTATTATTTATTTCTGTATTATTGAAGTTCAATCCAACAACTATATTTGTTTATATATTTCAACATAGCTGCATATTCCCGCGATCACAGTTATACATATACTTACCCAACACACTCATTTTAAAATTACTATTCTAAAAAACAACCTTCCAGTGAAACTGCAAACCAGCTATGCACATCCCTTCCGTTTCTGTAACCTTCTCCTGAGAGTTTTTGTGCCCAAGGACAGCTGCTGTTGGGTCTGACAAAAAAATACAGAAACATCTCAGGCCCAATGATGTCCAACAGCGGCACCAGGAGGTGAAACATCTGTACTACAACCCAGTCATTAAAGTCCCAGTCGGCAACATCATTTTGATCATGTTCACTGAAGCCGACACTACGCTCCGATAGAACAACATCAATCATCCGGTTTTAGATAATAAAAAAAAAAAACCGCGCCTCGACGTGCACATAGAGCCTGTTGTTTGTTTTGCAAAACATCAACACGGCCCTCATCGTGTCCAATCAGCACGCAGGGCTGTGTTGGTGCACACAGAGCCCCTCCCCCCTCGGGTCGTACCACTATCACAGGAGGGAGGCGGAGGGAAGTAGCAACATGCTTCAAATTCCTTGTTAAAAACCGAAACGAGGAGGTCCAAAACAACCAAGGAAATAAAACACCGGTGGAAAAGAAGGACAAAAAGAAAGATGGCAACGGTGCCCGTGATAAAACCAGGGTCAACATCGGACCCGTGTTTCAAAGGTGGCGTGATCTAAGGGATTTCAAAGGGCAGGAAGTCAAGGGGGAGGAGCTCGGTGGTCGTGGGGGAGGAGCGTGAGAGTTGTAAACATTCAAAATCTGACAGAGTGCCCTCGACTTGCCGACTGGGATTTTAACTGTGGCCTAAACTCGAAGCAAGCATAATAATGGCATTATTTATTATTCTTACATGAATCTTTTTTATTTTGTTTCTGTAGGTTTGAGCTGCTTTACTATTGTAATTGTTTTATTTTATATTGTGTTTTTGTTTTATTACTATTGTTATTAAAATTATTATTATTGTTTTATTTTATCTAATTTTTGTTTACATTTATTTCATTTTAAATGGTAAATAAATAAATGGTAAATGGCCTCATTTATATAGCGCTTTTCTCCAAAGCCCTTTACAGGAATGACTGACATTCACCCATTCATTCACACACCAACCACGCAGGGCGACAGCCAGCTCGTCAGGAGCAATTAGGGTGAGGTGTCTTGCTCAGGGACACCAGGCACTCAGCTAGGAGGAGCCGGGGATTGAACCGGCAATCTTGCGGATACCAGCCAACCTGCTCTGCCTCCTGCTAGCCCCCCCCCCCCCCTTCATTTTAATTAATTTTAAAGCACTTTGAATGAAAACAGTGTATGATATTGTGCTATATAAATAAATTTGACTTTGACTTATCTTTATCAGAGCAGAATATTTCATCTGAAATCAAACAAGAAAATAAGACGTCATGCAAATCAATTCAAAGCAGCTGTACTTTCATTTGTTTCTGGTTGATTTTGGGTGGGGTCATGATCTGAGGAGGAGTTATAACAGATATAACAGAATATGCTTCCGTCAAGCAGGAGCTTGTAAATAAAAGGGATTACATTTTTGACCACATGATTTCTATGCTCTTTAAAACAAGACTTTGAAACAGTATTTAAACGGATACGTTTACAGACCAGCTTAATTAATCAGTAAAAATAAAGTATAAAATAGAAGGAAGTATCCTCAGTAGACGAGGCGCCAGCTCTACCACTGAGCTATCCCCACAACATGCTAATTCAATAGAATACACAAATGTAGTTACAGTCAGATCTACAGGTCAACAGTCGCGCACGTGCAGATTGGACAGCATGGAGGAGGTTGAGGATCAGCTCTAAAAAGGGAGGATTCCAGAACAAGAGGATGGGAGGAGAAACTAGTCAGCAGTGAGTCCTTCTTCTGCAGTTTGTCAGAGAGCCGACGGATGTCCTCCTTAAGGTCTGATATCTTTGTATTTGCCTTTTTTAAAAGCTCACTGTCTTCACAGGGCATGGCAGGCATGGTTGCCACGACCTCGGCTTCCCCAACAGCAGCAGGAGAGTACGGTTCTCGGTAGATGTCCGATCATTAAAATATGCAAGCCCAATAACAAATGTGCCAAATAGACCAGTAAAAAGAAAAGCGTGTGATAAAATATAAGATGAAATGGATAAAAGAGTAACAAAGGATAAAAGCGAGCTGAAGTGGCCACTAACCGGGAGGAAATGGCGAAGTTAAGGGCAGCGAAAGCTGCAGAGGACAGTGATGATTAATAAAAAAATAAATAAATTAATTAAAAAAAGGCCTCCCACACCATCCCAACAAATAGTAGCTACACTGGACTTTTTTGTTCTCTGTCGATTGGACCCCCTTCAGACTTTGTTACATGATGAGACTGCTGCTCTATCGTGATGAATAAATATGGACACGTGTGCAGACACACACGTAATCTGTATGCACTGGACTTCAGCTCTCTGTACCACTTACTGCTGTAATGTCAAATGTCACAAGTGAAAGAAAATGTTATGTCAAGCGAAAAATGCAAAAGACAAGAAAAGACTATGATGTTGAATTTTTATTTTTATTTATTTTTTTTATGTATTATTCTTTCTTTTCCCCCCTGTGGGTAATGGGGGCGGGACTAGATAAGCCTTGGCTTCTCCCGCTTTCCCTTTCGGCCATGTGTATTTTTACTGTGTGAACAAGATGTGTGATGATGATTTAACGGACATGCCCGAAATAAACAAATAAATAAAATAAATAAAAAATAAATAAATAAAAGTAACTATAAGGGGAGCAGTTTCCCCTGGCGCCAAACAAAACGGTGCACAGACGTAGGAACTGTGTGTCACAGAATCAGGTCGGGCACTCGCTGAGCACTCTGGCACTGTTACAACTTACCATTCTCACACAGTTGGTGATTTTTTGCAAGCTGTCCTTCCTGCATTTGGCAGCTGCAACTGTGTTGCTTTTTTCCTGTATTATATGTTTAACTTCTTTGTATTTCTGTAATATTATGGTTTGCTCCTCGTACAAATATGCAGCCTGTAGACTGATCCAAATGCTGCAAACCCGCCTCTTTTATGTGCATGCGCTCATAGCTGGATTGGGAAACCCTGGGTTAATTTGCCCAGTTGATAACCAGGGCCGTACACAGGTTTAGAAATACCAAGGTCCAAAAACTGAGTTTGCTAGGGGGGGTTGGGGGGGCATGCCCCGTTGAAAAAAAAACTTATTTCCCTGATCTAAATATGTACATTTAAACAATAGCTATTAAAACCATGTCAGTGGGCAGCAGCATAAATCTTCTTATAGAGTCCATGTGTCACACATTTTGATCAATTATATTGCATTATAATTGGATTCTAAGTCCTCATTGTTTGCTTTTAGTGCAAAAAAATACGAAATTCATGCAAGAAACAAAAAAATACATTCTTACACTTGTGGGCACACAGTCTGCATACATGTGAAACTCTGTCCATCCGCACCTGGTTCTTGTTTGTGTATAAAATAACTACATTAATGTGGTGAATGAATCCCTGAACGTCACCAGTGTGCATTTGGGTCGTGTCCCTGTTGCTTTGCCCTCACAGCCATAAGGCAGCACCTATCAGTTAGCATTGGAGTTGTTAGCTTTTGTTAGCCCCAAGCCTGTGTTTCCTGAATGTGAGCAGCGGTCATCCTGTCAAGGGACTTATCTTACCAGCAGGAATGAAAATAGGGGTTTTGAAAGATGCTCCAAAAAATGTTACCTCCCCTCAACATCAATGTCAATGAAAATGTTTTATTAAGATTTCTGCAGCCAAAACTAATCCCATACAACAACAATACATACATCTTAAAAAACATTTAAAAAATCCCCAGAGACTAGACTCACTGAATGGTGAGGCAGCTTAAGTGTCATTAACAAGTAATGCTTCACAGTGGTAAATACATTAAAAATAAACCTGAAGATGAATTAATACAGCTGCACTTGGTGTCTGTCTCTCTGCCCTTACTTTGGATAAGTATTTATGGTTACCGACAACTTTTCTTAAAAACAATGTCGGATCTAATAATAATACAATTCTGCAGTTCATACAGCTGATATAGAAATTGTGGGATTTCCTATTTACAGCTGCATACATATTACAGAGAAATGTATATCAGAACACATTCAAAACTGTCAAATACAATATAAAAAAACAGAAATATACTATAAATCTGTAAAAAGAGGGCATAAAAAGTCAGTGCGACATCATAGAAGGAACTAAAAACATGTATATAGTTCATGAAGCCGTGCTCTTGCATCTGGAGTCCTGCTTGTAGGAATCAAGTCCAGATGAGTTCAGCTATGTAGCACAAGCCACTGAAATCTTGTTCACATCTGTCACCGCACTATGAAGCTTGTAGTGGTTCAGGAGATTTTCCCAAGATCTCAAGCAGCTCAGCAACTCCTGATCCCCTTTGAAAGGACACAAACAATTTGAGTGATGAATCCTATTCTATGATAATGCATGTATATAAATAAGAGCCAAGCTGCTCATCTTACCGATGATGCACAGTCCCTCCTTGGCCCTGGTGATGCCCACGTTGATCTGGTTGGGATCGCCCACAAAGCCCAGATGTTTTGACAACCAAGCTCGCTCTGGCTCTTTCTCGATCTCTCCACTTGGCAGAGAGCACACTGTGGATATGATGACGTAACGCCATTCACTTCCTAGAAGACAAAAAGTTGTGTCAGTTGCGTGGACGTAGTCATGGTGACGTCACAGCGTTGGTTTGTGGACTACAGTTCGGCTCAAGTTCGGCATTTTGGCCGTCGCAATCTTGGAATTTTTGAAACCATGGAAGGAAGTGACCATATTTGGACTGTGGAAGTGAGACAGGTGGATCTGATGGTTACAAGCAGCAGAGTGGGTGCCCCCCAGCAAGTTTACTGGATCTACATTTTCCTGGGTTCTGGTGTGAATCTGCTAATTAGCTTCATATTGCAAGGTGGACTTTACAGTTAAGAGCTAAAGTCATCTCAGCATCTCAAATACACTGGTAGCGACGGTAGCGAGGCCGCGGTACTGGCGCTGTAGTAGTGACCTGTCAATCACAAGCATCACAGATTCAGTGTTTTTATCTGAGCAGACCAGAGAATATTCAGTTAAAACAGATCCTCTTTGCTCTCTGTGAAGTTTACAGGAAGTGATGTAATGTTGCCCAGGTGTGCTTCATGTGGAGTCAGCACTGAAGCAAACTCCATTAAAAAAATAGCCTTATATCTGCTGGATTGCTTGTCATCAAACGTTCCTCAACCAGCTTGAGAAGTGAACTATTTTCTTTTTAAAGAAGTGTGGATCTGATGTATGCCGATTTTTCCCCCCTCATTCAGTAAAGGATCTGTCGTTAGGTAAGTCAGGCTGTCACCTTGGCTTTTAGTGATTGTGGTGACCGTGATGTCCGTCATTTTCTTCTTTTTCAGCTCATCTCTGATTTCTGACACCTGGGCATTGTAGGGCGACAGAATCACAATGCTCCGCTGTTCGATTTTGGCAACCGTGACCAGCTTTTCAGCGATGTCGATCTGCAAAAGAACCAAAGTGAAACCAGTGATTGAAAGCAAGGATAAATCGGGTCACTTGTCGTGATTCCATATAATTGTCAAAATGAAGTCGGCTCAGGTGTGGTTCGGTCAGAAGTTGGTGTTATAAGCTACACATAGCTGTAATCTGTTACTAAACAGAGTAGAAGAAATATAAGTCGCAAACTGGAAATAAAACAAGTCACCATGGTCATTCAACTAATCTATGATATGAAAATGGAGAGCTGTCGTCAGATATTGTTTTCAGTGGGGTGCTTTCCTTTCTTCACCGGCGCTCCACTGACAGCAATGAGCCTGGATGAATATAACTTATGGTTATATCCATCCAGTTGTAAAGTTATGTGTTGTGAATGTCTTATTTTATCTCTGTTGGCTTTGCTTTACGTTTATTGCCACATTTAAATCTGGTTATGGGTAAAGCCACAGATCAGCTGATATTTGTTCCAAATAGTTTAATCATTAGTCTCTCTAAAAGCCAATCAGATGACTCATCGATTTTCAACAGACATTTTTTTTCAATACTTGTTTGTTTGCTTTAATCCGCTCAGAGCGACACGATGTTGATGCAGAGCCAGGTGTTTGTGCTACAGGATATGACTGAATAAGCGTGTGTGCGTCCTGTCAGAACAGCTCAATTGTCTCGACTGTCTTTGGACTGTGGGAGGAAGCCGGAGAACCCGGAGAGAACCCATGCTTACACGGGGAAAATATGCAAACTGGCTGCATGTCATGGTGGAAATTACCTAGGGTGCATTTTACTCACTTAACCATCTTTAACCATCACTTTAACAAACAGATGCTGCCCAAGCCTATTCCATACAGGCTTTCTAACGCGATACTTCAAAATGCACATGAAAATATGTGAATGGGAACTTAAAGCGAAGGGTGTTACAGTTCCACAGAAACATTTTTGTTGTATTTGTTGAGATTCTCTTTATATCCCGACAGCAGTCAATGAATGAGTTTATCTATGTCTGTCCCAGGAAATTAATAAGCTTTTCATTTCATTTGGCCCAAATGAAATGATTGGACGGCTGCCTGCCTGTCTACCTGTGTGCACTCTACTTCATTACAGTTTTTAGGTTGGATTATTTTTTTAAATAGTGTTCTCTTGCTCACATAACCAACCCTAGCTGTAATGACTAGTAACTTTTACACATATATTTCAATATGTTTAAAATCTACAAGGAAACTGAGATACAGTACCACTTTGTCTCTCTCTTCCTGGTTTGCTTTAGAGTTCTCATTGCCCTTGGCTGTGTGGACAACCAGACTGATGGTTTTTCCTTTGATGTCTCCAAAGACGATTGGCATGGTCTTGTTTTCAACACGCAGGACGCTGCTCGGCTGCTTGACACCAGTTTTCAGTTTTCCCTCATAATATTCTTGTGACGGGAACTTGCATATGTCCTCATGCTGTAAAGGCACATAATTGATAGTTTGAAAGACTAATCTCAGACATTTGCGAAAATAAATCCACATATACATGAATACATATACTGTAGTGTGTATTTAATGTTCTCACCATTCTGTACTGGGTGTCCAGCATCACTGCCTTGTCCTTGTGCATTGTATGGTAGCGCTCAAACAGAGACTTGGCCATCCCCAGCCTCCTCACATGCTCATTCTTCACAATGGGTCGTAACTGTTTGTGGTCCCCGATCAAAACAATCTGAAAGTGATATGGTAAGGAATTAGAATTGCAGTAAGTGTTATTGGCTTCTGACATCTAGGTGGTTAATAATATCTGCCCTTTTTATTATGTTATTTTTGTGTGTGTTTTTTTTTTCCCTTATTTATTCGGGAAGGTGGTCCTCAATTCTTTTAACAATCAGAATTGCCCTTAAGTTACAAACGGTTGAGTGCTTTTAGTTAAACCTGCACAAGGAGAGAAGCACTCCAGGGTATCTTACATTTTTTTTTAAATACCATTATATGTTTGATAAGGATGATACAAATGATAAAAGATGTTCTCACATTAAAACTCACAATTTCTGAAAATAAATGAAGGCACACAGAGGGCAACATTCATCATTCAAACGGTGTTAATGGAAATCACCATGCAATACTGATGGTTAAATGTAAAGCACACCTTTTCTGGTTTGTTGCAGATTAGTGGGATTAGGGCCTGGGGTTCAGTAGCCATTGCACATTCATCAATGAGGATCTGACGTGCGCTGACTGTGGAAGTCAAACTCGGGGTGGAAGACTGTGTACATGTGCACAGTATGATGTCATGCTGTTGAAACTCATGCTTCCGTGCGTCCCCTAGAAGTACTTTGTATCTAGGAGGAAAAATAAATCCAGTTAGGGCTCCAAATAAAGTCTTCAACATGCTCACTTACTGTTAACGATGCTAACAAACATGAGATCTAAGAGTTTTTAAGAGGACTGTCTCATCAAACCACTGCCTGAAGTGGGGAAAAAGAAATAAGTGCCAGTAGTGGCCGGTATCAGTAATCATTATTACATTCTGAATGTATACAGTATCAGACTGATCTCATGAATGGCGTATGTATGACACGCCAACTCGTATGCTATTATGGCGTGTTATCACTATGCACAATCGCCTTTTCACGTGTTTATCAACGCCGAACCTTAACCCTAACCCTAACCCTAAAGGCTGTTTATATACAAGTGGATGTGATGGGTCTTTTCGCTAGAGGACGCTGACAAACACGTGGATGTGATGGGTCGTTTCGCTAGAGGACGCTGACAAACACGTGGATGTGATGGGTCGTTTCGCTCAGAATGTACACATACACACAGATAGCTTGAATGGCATACAAATAACACGCCACAGGAAGTTTTAATGAAGATTAATGTTTCCTCTCTCCCCTGCCAGCATGTAGTCTACTGAAAATTTTAAAAATAATTGAGCATTGTTTAATTACATTTTTGTATTCAGCATAAAATATTATACAGGACTACTTTTTTATAGAATAAATATGTTATTTTTTCACCTTTCAGAAGAATACAGATAGTCTCACTCGCATTATTGGATGTTTATTTAATGGATATAGAATTTTGGTTACAAGTTACTGAATCGAAACGTGGTTTACAGAATCGAATCAAATCCAATCGTTACAAAAGAAAAAAATCGTCCTTGAATCGAATCGCCAACTACTGTATCGTTAATTGAATCAAATCGCTGTAAAGCCAAAGATTCACAGCCCTAATATATATGAATTCCCTTCGACGGATAGGTGGCATTGAAATGCAGCTTTATAGTTTGTGAAACCAATAGTGTATCTGGACTTACTCTTTCACTTCTTCAGTGGTCAGCTTGTTTCCTGCTTCAAGGGCAAGTTTAATGCGCTGATCAAAATCTTTGATTTTACCAGAACAAGGGTTTTGGTCCTCTCGCATGAGGTGATGCAGAGTGATGCTCCTAAAACCATGCAAAATACATCAGTGTTAGTTACTAATTAAGACATTTTTCAAAACTGAATTTCATGAAACGGTGTGATTACAAAACCTGAGCTCGTCTTTGGCACGTTCCCCTCGGAGAGACCTTCGCGAAAACTGAAGAGCGCCGTCTGGGTAAGGGTAATCAAGCATCTCCACTTGTTGGCTGTAGACCCTGAGGGGCCTTATTCTGTCCCCAAACTTCAACAAGTACTCTGTGTTACAGCAGTAAAAACATCGGTTATAGTAACTGTAAGAAATGCGGCTGAAATGTCAGCAGAGCAACTAAGTAACTTACCTGCAACAACATCAACTGACTTGTTGGATGGACCGCAGTAAAGAATAACTTGCTTCTTGCTCTTCTCTAGGCCGTCCAGTTTCCTTGGGTTCTTATGGTTCAGCTCAAAGAAACGGAGCACTATAGACACACCTACTACTGTCTTTCCAGTGCCTGAGATACAAAATAGGGAAAATGGTGTAAACCTTTGCAGACACATGAAGCGTCACCGAGAATATAGTTTCCAGCTCTTACCAGGCGGTCCCTGTATGAGTGTGAAGGTATTATTCAGCGCATTCTGCACAGCAAGATGCTGACTCGGGTTAAACGGCGGCAGTCCATTTGGTTGGAGTCTCCTCGAGTTGTGCCACTGGGGTTGTACTAGAAAGTTGTACATTTGCATCCAGGAGAGATATTATTGCATATATATTTATACAGTATATATATAAATTGCTGTTGGGGATAAATTGCTTTATATAATGTATAAAGCAATTTACTAATTTACAAAACAAAATAGGAATGTACAACATGTGTTAGGGCTGCACAATATTGGAAACATTTATTTTGCAATATATTGTTTTCTGCAATAAAAATTGGGTTATGAAAAAATACAGAAATATTCACCCTAAATTTTGTACATTTTAAAATGAAATGCATCAATCTGGTGCACTCCGAGAACAAAATGAAGCAGAACATGCTGTGCTCTTGTAAACCTACACTGGAGCAGTGAGCCCCCCTGCAACCTGGGCCTTCCCAAGCCAACCTAGAGCCAGTCACCTGCACCGGGGGTCACCTGCAGCAAAGGCCAGCCGGCACACAGAGCCCACACTGAGCTTCCGTCTCTGACCCACCGATTTGAATACCCAGGCAGTGGAGGAGTCTTTCAATATTTTCGCTTTATTATGAAACTCTGGCGGGCCTATCGAGACTGTAGATTATTAATGTTGTCAACATTAATGACCTACAATGCAACTATTGATTGAAACCATATATGATGCAGCTCTAACGTGTGTTGTGTGACTGACATATATTGAGATAGTCAATCTCACTCTATACTGCTGACTCATGGACATACCTTCTTTTGGAATGTGTTTTCCAAGCGCTATAGTCTTGACAAGATTACATGCAGATGGAATGTTGACCAAAGCATTTTCTTTCCGACTGCAAAAAAGAGAAGATCAAACTGTATGTTAACAGTTTAATTTAAAGCTGAAACAATTTATATCAACATATAAAATCAATGTCAATGCAAGAAAAGTTAGAGATGAAGAGTATGAAAAAGTAGAAGAATGTTAGATTGATATGGTCAAATTGAAGTACACTGGAACTTACATGTCAGGCAGGAGCTTTGGGATGATTTCAACTGTGAAACCATTGTCTTTCTGAAAGACACAAGCAGGAATGTTCTCCATCGGCAGGTGATTGACATAGAACTCCACTTCACTTCCTTCATTTGGAGGTTTTTTTTGTTTTGTGACATTTCTTGTGACACCGTGAGCCACCCACGTGAACTCTCTTGGGTCCACGAGTGCAAAAGATTCCAGGGCCAGCTGATCGAGAGTCAACTTCAGACCTCTTTTCCGTATGCACAGTAAGCACTTTGATAGGTTGCATTCAATGGCCCATTCATTGATCCATGCCAGAGGTAAGAAGAAGCTTCCCTTTAGTATGCCAGCCTGCTCTTGAATGAACTTCACCTCCAGGTTCTCAATGACTATGCTGTCACTTTCATCCACTGCGGTGGAAGCGGATTCCATCTCACACATGGGTTTCCAGATCTGTTGGTACTCCTCGAGGTCACGATAAAACATCTTTGATGGATCACCTGCAGCTCTGGAGAAGCATATGATAGGGCTGTGGACATGGTGCACGCAGATCTCAAACTTTGGTTTGATGCGCACCAACTGAACCGCAGGCATGTGGTAACCTCGTTTTATTTCTGTAGTAATTTGGATCTGAAGGGTGTCACCTCTCTGTAACTGGAGCGTGATGTCAACCTCGTGCTCCTGCTCCTCTTGCTTCTCAGAGGTGTTAGTCTTGCAATGAGGCACCACACGTGATTCTGGCAGAATATTTTGCTTTTCCACTCGCTTTGTATCAGCATCCATTGTAAGATGCTTTGCAACCTGCCAGTTTCCTTCATCAACTGCTCGAACAGTGGCCTTCCATACTTCCAGTGGAAGCTCAACATAGGGATAGCAGTATGGCATATTCAGCTCTTGGTGGATTTGCATGTTGTCGACTGCGTAGATACGCCTTTTCCACGTGAGAGTGACGCAGTCATTTGTTTCATCAAGCACAGGTTGGTCACACAACTGTAAATCCTTGTACATAATTAATAAACTCTCTGCAAATATGTTCTTGTTGAAAGGAAGTGACACTGTTAAACAGTCTCTGTTGGGACAAACAACAAAGGCTAGCTTCGAAGCGCTTTGTTTTTTCATGCTCACTGCATAGAAGATCTGCTCAGCCTTTTGTTCATATGCCTTGGCATTTTTGATGTTGTCCTCAAACTGACTGCACAAAGTCGTGATGTCATGTGCACTGTATTGAGCGGCCCTGTTACATATGAAGGAGTGCAAAAGTCTCTGCAAGATGATGTCCATGTACCGCCGTATTGGTGAGGATGCTTGTGTGTAAGATCTTAGGCTCAGAGAATAATGCCCAACATGACTTTTGGCAGAGGAGTTGGAGCAGATGACTTCAGCTTTACTGGAGCACTTTCTGAACTGCTCAGTGACTGGCTGGAGCAGAGCATGGATGTCATCTGCAGCAATCAGGTCCACCATGTTGTCTATATCATCTGCTTTGGCAGCTGCCTGGATATCTTCCCACACTTCTGTCAGTATGCGGAAGTTTTCACAGTTTGGCGCTTGTCCTTCGTGCTTAACTTTGTGCCGCACGCTAAAAGACAACGGTATTAAGTCACCATATTTCTTCTTGAACTCATCTATCTTGTTAGGATCTGGTTTTGCCTGACAACGAAGTGGTGTGCAATTCCTGGTTTCCATTGAGCCAATCAAAGTCTCAGATGCACTTTTGTTGAATAACACACTCAGCTCTTCAATCATCAGATGTGCTTTGCGCTTTCCAGGCGATCTCGTATCATCAGGTTGAGAATAAACCCAATCCAACCCAAGTCTAATCTTTCTTTGAGCTTTTGCAAAACAATAAGCCACTGTGACACAGTCTTCTACAGAATCAAACTTAGGTCTGTCTCTGTATCTTTCTGAGATGATGGGCTCTGCCTCTTCATAAGACAACTTACGATCAGACTTGATCAATGACAGTTGGAATTTGGACTTTCCAATGATCGCATTTGTTTTCTTGTTTACTTTGAACATTAATGAAATCACCCTGCGAACTTCACCTGGCAAAAGACTGAAGTGTCCAGTGCTGAAGTCAGGGGGGAACATATGCATCGGCTCTACCCCCTTGCGGTAATATGTAGCACCGCGTTGCTTGGCGTACTCATCTAGTTCATCACTTGGACTCACAAAGCTTGCCACATCTGCAATATGGACTCCCAACTCATAGTGGTCTCCAATATCTTTGACACTGATGGCGTCATCCAGGTCTTTTGCTGCTTCTGGATCAACTGTGAAAGTTTTTTCGTCACTTAAATCCACTCTGTGTGTCCTGTCTTCATCTTTGGAGGCGAGAACCTGGTCTGAAATATATGTATTGGGCGCAACTTTGAATTCTTCATTCAGGATGTTTAGTCCATCAGTTAAAGAACTTCCAATTGGAAGGATAGCTATGACGTTTCCCAATGGAATATGACAATTTTCTTTCCAGCCAATTACTTGAACCACAAACACATTTTCTTGTTTGAGCTTTTCATCAAGACGCCTATATGCTGTAGGCGTCCACCTTCCATGTATTTGCTCCCATATTGGGAGGAGATTCCGTTTTTTCTTGCTGATCAGTATGCGTATTTTGGGTGCAGATTTTGTAATGGGCACCATCGTCCTTTTGACAAAATTTTCTTCCAAATTCTTTCTTGATCTGCTGTAATCTTCATCCTCAAGCATGCACACGAGTACACGGGCTGATTCAGCTTCCTTGGTGATGCTGACCACCTTTGCTGTTTGCACGACAACTTCGTCTCCAGAGAAGCCCTTACCCAGGTTTGCCCTTCCCTTGATGCTGATGCGTTTGGTAGGGTTGTGAAATGGTTGGACATAACCTCTGTTATATGTCTCCCTGACCAACTTTCCCTGATCGTCCACCCCTGCTGTTTCTGCAAAACGGTCTGCATCCACATCGCCCATATTGTATGATGATCTTGACTTGTGGCTGTCAAAGTCTTCATATTTCAATCCGTCTTCATCTAAACTGTATTCTGTTTCCAGCTCTTCATATTCATCTTTCAATTCTTGAAGAATTGCATCGTTGAGGATGTTGCTTTCATCCACATTTTCAAACTTTTGAAATCTTGCCGTTTGCATGATGTCTTTTTCAAAGAAATCTTTTGTGAAATGCTGTGGTGCAACACTGTTGTTGCTGATGCAATGGTCTATGTAGCTCTTCCAGACTCCTGAGCATTTCCCAAAGCAACAGAGGGCAGCAGCGTCTCCAACGACGACCACGTGGGACTGAGCCCTGGTTATTGCAGTGTTCAAAACACGGGCATCATTGAACAGCTCCAGACCAGGCAGGTGAGATGTTTTTAAGCTGTCGCGTGTTTGCACAGCTGTCATTATAACAGCCCTGAACTGTTTGCCTGTTAACACATAAAGGAAATGTGTATAAGTATATTTTTATATTTATTTATTTTATTTTTAAATTTTTTTTCTTTTATTTAACCAAGTCCTTAGTAACAAATTCCATCCATCCATCCATCCATTGTCAACCGCTTATCCTGTATTCAGGGTCACGGGGGGGCTGGAGCCGATCCCAGCTGTCATTGGGCGAAGGCAGGGTACACCCTGGACAGGACGCCAGTCTATCACAGGGCCAACATATAGAGACAGACAACCATTCACACTCACATTCACACCTACGGGAAATTTAGAGTAACCAATCAACCTATCCCCATCCTGCATGTCTTTGGACTGTGGGGGGAAGCCGGAGAACCCGGAGAGAACCCACACTTACACGGGGAGAACATGCAAACTCCACACAGAAGGAACCCGGGGCCGACCTAGGGATCGAACCCGGGACCCTCTTGCTGTGAGGCGAGAGTGCTAACCACTACACCACCGTGCAGCCCCTGTAACAAATTCTGTTTTACAAATAAAAACATAACATGGACTTCTTAATGATTAATAAAAATTACCTTGCACATTTGCAAGATTCTCAACGTGGACTCCAGCAAGACTTGCTCTCGAAAGTGCTGTCCTAATTTGCCGAACCTATAAATAGTAAAATAATATTGAGATGATTAAGCCATTAAAACTCTATAACGACAAGTATTCAAAGACATTCTTTTTATCGCTGCTGTAATTAACATTTTGGTTTTGCCACTCTTACTCCTGTCTTCTCTTGTTTCCACAATCAAAAATGTGAAACTTACCTGGATTCCCTCTGATAGAACGCAGATTGAGCTTTGGTTCTTGCTCCCCCAGGTCAACGGCCAGTGTTCAAGAATCTCCTTCACTGCTTCAACCACTTTGGCAACCTCTTCTCTGTTATACCAAGACATAGACCAAGTGTCCAAGAGACACTCTCCGCGAACATGGTGGAACTTCAGGGCGTGGCCATTTGTAGGAGCCGGAATATTTCCTTCAGCTTTGATAACGTCATTCTTACCGACGTAGAAATGGGTGGAGACAAACTCCACAATCTCTTGGGTTGAGCGGTAGTTTTCACCGAAAATGATCCTGCTCTTCCGGGCAGCGTCACACGTTTGTTCTTGATAGTAGTGGAACAAACGATTAAGCAGTGTGTGATTTGAACGGTGATGATCATCAACTGAGAAAAGTTTGGGTCCCATTTGCATGTGATCTCCAGCCAAAACCACTCTGGTGTTTGGCCCAGCGAGACAAAGGGCCATCAACGCTTCACATTCGAGCATCTGAGAGGCTTCATCTATTAGAATGTGGGTGAAGTATCCCTCCGGGAGCTTGAGGTCATGAAAATGTCTTGCCATTGTTGTGGTGGTTATGACAATTTTGTGGCGATCAAGGCCAGCTTTTGTAGGCTGTGCAAAACACTGACCATCTTCTGATAGCAAACAGTATTTCAAAGTAATTTCATCTGTGGCAATCAAACCACTTTTACTGTTTGCTTTTATTCGAATTGGCCTCAGTTCATTATTTTTCTCGTTGATTGATGGGTGGAAGTGATCTCTGACGTACAGATCTGCAGAACTGAAAGAAAACAAAAATGTCAAGGACAATGTTGGTGCTGTTATTTGCAGACTTCTTTACAACAGGTACAACTTAGATCAGGGGTGGATCAACTTTTTTCTTTGTGGGCTATATAGAGTTTTCTCATTTTGGGGTGAAACCGCAGATCAGGGCTATTCAATTGGCGGCTGCGTCAGATCCTCATTTGCAGGCCCTTTTAGTGGAAAAAGGCACAGTACAGTTTGAATGCCCTGGTGTGAGTGCGCCCTTCGTTAGCACTTAGAGGCAGCCTATGTTCATTAAATAAGGATTGTTTTTTGATAAAATGTGGAACTCTGAGTTAACCTATTTCTACCTGAATGTGAACTGTTAACCTGTTGAGTAAACCTATAAATAATATTTTACTTGATAAAATAAAGACAATATATGCACTCATATGTCATAGTAGTGTTTTACAGTATCTGTAGCGATTTATGTGATGCTCATCATTTTCAAACCATATTTTTCCGGCCCCTCATTTTGGATCATTTCCATCAACCGGCCCTCATTCAAAACTAATTGAATAGCCGTGTTGTAGATGTTTAAATTTGGTGATTCTGAGCACTTTGATTACTTCTTGTCCATTTTGGCTTTAAAGTTTAACAGATTAATTATTATAATGTATAACAATGCATGTGTTTCAATATTTGAAAGTCATACATCATCATATTCACCAAAAGCATCACGAAAGCTCAGATTACAATAATACGGAATATGCACCGCGTTTTGGCTACACCTTACCCAGAACATGTGTTCAAATGAATCAATCAATATTTCATCAAACTTTTTCAATAATAAATTACCTGTTGGTGTGGGTGCAAATGAGCACTTTGTTGTGAGGCTGCTTACAAAGCTCGATGGCTGCTCTAGCCAGGGTGAATGTTTTCCCAGTTCCAAATGGTCCATAGATGAGGAGCGGCGCCACATATTTTTGGACGTTGGAATCTCCTGTGATGAAGTCAATTGCTGACTGCTGCTTTTTATTCAGCTTCTCATAGTGGACGTCATTCACAGGAACTCCGCAGATTTGAAGGTCTGGTAGCACCATTTTGGTATCAGGAAGGAGGTCTACAGTCTTGTGCATGGCACAAAAGCTGTGGCGATTCAGCTGGAACTGCACCTCCATTCGATATGACTCGTTGCTTTTGAGTGTGAGATCAGAGCAGCATTTTTTAGACAGTTGCAAATACATTTTGTTCTCACTTGTCTTTGTTGGCAGAATGATGGCTTCATAGACCTTGGAGGTCTGACCACAAGAAGACAAAGGGGCAATCAGGCCACACTGGATGCTTCGTTTTAGTGCCAGTCCCTCAGGGGTGTCTGGTGTGAGATTACAAGGAATCGAGACGGCACAGAACAGCTCTCCCCGAGAAGCCACACTGTTCAGCGTATCCAATGTTGTTATTTCTCCACGAACATTTAGTCTAAAATGAATAAAGAAAAAAGCTTAGAATTTGTACAAATTCCAAACATCATTCAAGGAAAACACTACAGGTGAGGATATTACCTTGACACAATGTGGTCCTCTGCCTGTTCCTCGTTGTAAAGGAAGTGGTGCATTCTTTCTCTGTAGTTCTCATTGCTCAGAGGTGTTTGACTGTTGTAGGAGGATTTATACAGGAAGCTCATCTGAGGAGGCTTGTACTCCTTTAACAGCTGCTCCTGTTCTTCTGTCCTGGACAAGCATGGGATGATAACCTTGTTCCCTCGATGCCAACGCTCGGCACTTTCAAAGGTGGCTGCACCGTTCGTACTTGGTCGTTCACTGTCATCCAGCGACAGCTGTCCGACTCTCACTCTGAGTTTCTTCAAGAGCACTGGCCTCATGTCAAAATCTAGCACTAGCCACTGGTCATACAGGCCTGGGTTGAGGGACGTGAAAGACACAGTGATGTCATAGGTCTTGTCTTCATTGAGAAAGTGTTCACCGGAGGCGTAGATGCAGGTCACGGGACTGATGTCACCAAGGGTGAATGAAGCTCCTGGTTCTTGCTTCAGCAGCGCCACATGGACAAGTTGTCTCTGCACATACAGACAAGTGGCAATTAAGAAAACTTAGACAAAACATTTTATTTGGTTTGTTTATTCCAAACATGTAAATTAAACAGTGAAAAGTACACAGTGCACTCAACACAAATTCAACAACAACAAATAAACCACAAAATAAATCTAACATGTACGAAAAGGAGTAGGAAGATGTTTGCACGTGTCGAGTCTTACCCCTTCTCCATAAGTCAAACAATTAAAGCATATTTATCAAATATACAACACAAACAACTATCCCAGGGGCCCGTTCCAGAAAGTAGGTTTTCCTGAAACTCTGAGTTTGTTAAACCTGAGAAGAGGGATGCTCTGAGTTTTCTGTTCCAGAAAGAGAGGTAACTCAACCTTTTAGATCAGTTACCATAGTAACTGACTCTGTGAACCTAACCTGCTCGCTGGAAGGTTTGCTTCAACTAACCCTGAGTTTCTCCTACATGTCTGCGCCTTTTTCCAGAATCTGAACCAACTCTGGAAAAAAAATTGCCGTCCTTTCCTCGTCACCCTCATCGATATGGAAATAAAAGTGATTCTAGCAGCTTCACGTCGGGAGAGGATTTTGATTACTATATATAGTGTTTTTATTCTTCAATCATTTCATATAATATATGAACTGATTGAAGAATAAAAACACTATATATAGTATTTTATAACATTTGAACACTTGGATTTGAACTCAATAGATGTTTATATTATAAAACATCTTTGACATTAAAGCGTTATAATGCTTATAGCGTTATAGAACATAAAAAAACAACATCAGTTACTTTGCTGAGTAACTAATTACTTTTACAATGTGCTAACTGAGTTACAAAATCAATTACATTTTAGGAGAAATCATTTGTAACTGTAACTACGGTAATTACTTTTTAAAAGTAAGATGACCAACACTGAACAAACTACAAAATAATGGGACAAAAAGAAATCAAGGGACATTTAGAATAGATAAAAAATGTGCGATTGATTGTGAGTTAACTATGACATTAATGCCATTAATCATGATTAATATATATATATATATATATATATATATATATCCATCGTTACACATACACTTCCACTTTATTTCATGTATCGACCCACTGAATCTGTGAGACACTGGTCAGATGGTCAGAAGCTGCACATTTTAGCATTTGACAAAGTAAATCTAACCAACTTTCATGGCATATTGTAAACATCTTACCTCGGTTTCAACTTGGAAGTTCCATTGCAGCGTTGATTCGATGTGTTGACACTCCAGGGTTAAATCTTCATCACAAGAGATGCTGACGTCATCAACTTGTTCTGATATCTGTTCGACATTTGAAATAGAGAATTCAAATACTGTAAATAAAGACAGCGTGGAACTGAAGACTAACCGTCAATTAGTAATAAAAAACATGTATTTACTCTAGTAACCAAATCCTTTTGTTCGAAGCCACTAATAATTATGTGATATAGTTATAACAACCTATATCTAGTTTTTTATACATTTTGTGAATGAAAACCCAATTTAGGCTTTATTGTAGTCTTTCTATAAATGTGAGGATAAAGAGATTTATATGGAACATTCTACAGTCATGACAAAATATGCATTAAAGTCCATTCAAGATCCCCAAAACATGAGTGACTGCCTGGGTCCTAGGACCTGCACATGTTCACTTCACACTTGACGAGAACATCTGTTCTTATTAAATGTGCTTCCAGTATGTATGTGATGTCCTCGTTTCAGGCCAGGCAGTACCTCAGGTTTTCTCTCTCTAGGACTGATAAGCTTTGCTATGACTTCTAGAAAGACTCGTTGAGAACATGGTGTGTGTCTCAGTTGACTGAACCACCGACACATCCTGCCACATCAACTAGTTTAAACAGAATGAGATAATAATGAGACAAGTCAGTAGAGCGTCGTACTCACAATGTGTACTTCATTACTGCTGTTTTGGTATTCCTGCAAGAGCTGTTCATTATAGGACATGAGACCCTGGGCTCCGATGTTGTGTCTGATCCCCTTCTCCTCCTCAGCACGCATCAACCACTCTTGCAGTTCTTCCTCTGAATGAGCTTCTGGGCAGTTGTCGCCGTACTCGCACGTCTGTGGTCTAGGAGGAAATGGCAGCATTAACGGTACCAAACAATAAGAATATGGCGATCAAACTAGCACAATTAGCTGTCCTTTAGCTTTCAAAAACTAATTGAAGCAGTTTTCACTGTGGCATAAATGTTACAGGGCACATTCAAATAAAATCCCAGCACAGAACATGGAGTGGGTTGTATTTCAACTGTTGTCCTGCAGGAGGCAGCATAGATCTGTCGAAGTAAATGCAAAGCACTGTCACCAGCTTTCACGAGGAGGTGAGAGGAAACTTATTGTTTTTTTAAAACGGAGACACATTTTCTTTTCTAAAATGAGAAACAATTCGATCAGTATTTATGACAGAAGACTAAACAAGCATCCTTCCAACGTGTTTTTCATTTAGTTCTGATAAATACAGTGAACACCGTATTATGCTTAACTTTCATGTTTGACATTTTGAAGAGATGTATACGCCTTTTTATTCATGTGTAATTCAAAATATACACACTTAAAATACTTGATGATTGAGACCAAATAAGTTAATTTAGGAAACAGTAACAAACTGTTTCATTCTCTTCCTTTCTTCTAATCAGTAAAATAGACAGAATGAATGTTAGCATTCAATATTAGATTCAGCATTATAGGTAGGCTTTGTTAGCAGAATAATATGAACATTTGTGGCATAAAGGTTTACTGCAGATATAAATGTTAAATGAAATACTATGGAACAAATTCTGATCATTTATTTGCTGATTTGGTTACTTTGGGAACGACTGCACTACAGCACCAAATCGGTACTAATTCACCGCTGAAATCAGATTTATTTTTGCAACCAGAGGAGTCGCCCTCTGATGGTCAGCAAAGAGAATGCAAGAGAAATCACTTATAAGAACTGAGGTTACAGCCTGGTGCCAACTAATTTCAACAATAACAGATTTCAACTATTTCAATAAACATGACATCCATTATTCAACCAATCTCCAACTTTTAGCAGCACAGAGCTAGAAGGTTGTGAGCTAATATTTTCAACCATCAAATCAAATTCCTCCCAACATTATGACAATGACCCACCTGTCTATCCTGTTCACTGGGAAATATGCAGAAGATAGAAATAATACAGAAGATAGATAACTAAATTCAGCTCGATTCTAAGTTCTCAGTTATGTATGATGCTCCTCCGTAGTGAAACAGTGATAAAGAATCTCAATAACTCTACGGCATGATTATCAAACATGTAAGGGAAGTCGTTTACCTCTCACAGAGACGAAACTCAGATCGGTGGTTGTGTGGAGGCTGTCGTCCTCTCCACTTGGTAAAGGTTTCCTCAGAGAGTAACTGGGCATGCTCCAAAGAGGTGCAGTGCTTGTCGAAGCTCTCCGGAGAGGAAAAGGCCACGAGGCAGACTTTGCAGTATATTCTGACCTTTCTGGGCTCCGTCTGTTCCTGCGGGCTCAACTGAAGGAGAAAAGGCCGTACAGAGAGCCCACTGTGCTCCACCTTCCATACGGCCATCTCCACCTCGCTCTGTGCAGACTTGCAGTGGCCGGGCTGGTGCCAGCAGGGCTTTGCTTGCCTGACGTGACTGCAGTACTTAAACTGGCAGTTCTGGTGAAGCGGCCGCACCTGACTGTAGATGTGCTTTCTACTGTTCTCTGACAGGTGATACACTAAGACCGGCTCCCAGGTGTGACCTGCATCTCCTGAGCAAGTGGAATTCAACCTTTTGGCCAGTTTTTGTGGGCGATCTTGAAAGCAGTTTTTGCAGACTTCAATGAATTCTCCAGCAAACTGCTGGAGTATCTTTTCAGCTGCACTTTCTGCTGTCATCGGAATCGGCTCAGACTCAATTGCGAGTCTCAAGATCAAGTCGCCATTATTGATTTCATTGTCTCTAACATAGTTCCATACGGTGGCCTCTTCGTTGCTTCTGGCATATGTGCAATCCTGTCCATGTTGTGTACATCCCGAGCCCTCAACAAAGGAGGAACACGCCTGGTACAAAACATTCCGACCAAAGTTTCCACATAAAGGTGGCTCAGAGACGGGCCTCCATAGGTGAGAACCTTTGTCTTTGGCAAGAAGCAGATTTCTGCTGCACTTGTGAATAACTGACTGAACTGTGTATGTTATTTCCCCCTCCTTGACAGAACACAGGTCACACACAGCCTTCAAATCTAGCCATGACAAGAGGCCAACCACTGGTTCAGTGTTATCAGGCAGATCAGATCCTCTTTCAGACTCGGCTATGAGACTACAGAGAAGCACACGGTCTAACCTGTGACGCTTTTCAAATGTCCAAACGGCAGCTTCCTCAACACTCCGGGCAAAGGTGCACCGGTTCTTGTGGTACGTGCATCCAGAGCCCTCCACAAAGTGGCGGCACACTTCATACTGACTCGGATTTGGAAACGCGGGGCGCCTGGAAACCGGCCTCCATCTGCTGCTAACTTTGCCTTTGCAGAGCAGGAGATTGCGTGCACACTGGTGGGAGACTGATTTATTTAACTTATAGGTAATTTCTTTCTCCTGAACGGAGCACTGAGCACATGCCAGTTTGAGGTCATATGTTGATGAAAGTGGGGCCAGTTTGGATTCAGTAGCTGACATTGTGATACATTCATAATGCTGAAGTCAGCACCTGGAATCAAAACTGCAGCCTGTAGCAATTTGTTTGGAGTTTAAGCAATATCCACGGTTTCAGTTGCGTTTACTGTTTGCAGCCGGTCACAACAGAGGTTTGGTTACAAGTCATATTAACTTGTCCTTATCTATGACTAAACAGAAGGCCAGAGTCAGAGAAATGTCCAACTGTGTCTGAAAAAGAAAACAGCAGAGAAGATATGATGAGAAGTTTGCTCAGTATATTTCATTCAGATAGTCAATTGCTTTTTTGTGATCAATTATTTATTGTGTATTAAGGTAGGGGAGGCAACATCACAGGGCAAAGCAAGGCAGATCTATAATCCAAAAATGTCTTGCCCCCCAATCCCTTTGTTGTCTTCCCCCCAGTCCACTAACCCTGATAACCAAGGTGAAGGAGCTGCAATTAATACTCAATGAACTGCTCAGTTAATCGAAAAGATGAATTGCAAGCCATTTTACCAGTCGATAGATCAGCTCAGTCATTTCTCAAGCAATAATTCAAATTAGCTCCATTTCCCAAAATGTAAGAACCTGCCTCTCTTTGCTGTTTGTGATTAACATGAGTCTTTATAGGCTTTAGACTGCCGACTATCCGAAGAGGCATTCAGAGAACATCACCTTAGGCTCTGGGAGAGTGTGATAATCATTTTCACAATTTTTAACACTTCATAGACTGAACGGCTGGTCGATCAACTTAAAAAAATGTGTCAATCAGTAAAAAAATAACTTATGTTTGCAGCACTACAAGGCAACAGGCATGAATAAGAACACAAACAACCCACAAAAACAAATACAAGCTACTCATTAATCCCAAACCCATCCCCCTGTAGGTATTGCATGACCATTGAAGCTAAACAGCATTAAGGTAAAAAAGGATTAAGTTCTTAAGCCAATTTCCTGCATAATCCATGATATCCATGAATATAGCCAAAGGTATGCATAAGGTATGTGTATTAGGGATGGGACAATATAGAATTATATTGTGATTAAAAAAATTAAAACATCAAACAAACAAAAAAACAACACTTATTTTAAGTCGATCCTGGTGAATTACCATTTTAGGATAATTGTAAATATCGTCAGGAGTGACCAGCTCACTATCATGGTAGACAAGTGAAATAAAGGTTATACATTTAACAATCTATACATTTTTGTATTCATCATTTACTGATGAAGGGAGACTGACAGGGATGATTAATGATCATCTTATTTAAGATTACTTTTTTTTTTAGAAAAAAGATGTCTTATCTGTGATGCAATTTCTTAACAAAATGTATTATAATGATAATACCAGGAAATGTAAGTGTTGTCTTAAGAGTTTTAAGCAAAGAACTGCATGATTATGAGAATATCATGAGTTGCAGATTAGTTTGGCCAGGATAATAGTGACATGAAAAGTTCTTCCCATCCCGTATATATATATATATATATATATATATATATATATATATATATTAATGAAGTCAGTTTACATAGGCCTAATAGATATAAGTAGTAGATATATGTTAGTAGGTTGAGACCAGTAAGTAATAACAATATTAATAAATAAATATTAATATTTAACACATTTTTTTTACACCACTTTGTGTTTGTTTGTCTAGTATATATAGCCTATTCTATATTATATTAGAAGACTCCAGCATAAAAGTTAATGGTCTAGACAAACAGGAAGGAGAGTGTGCTTGTTTCCATGGTTACCTGTGACTCGTCCTTACCGAGAAGACGGAAATGTACAGACGTTAAACATTCAAATACAAATACAAAAGTCCGAATAATTAAATTCACTGGTGAGATGGTGAAACGTGTGTGTCTACTTCAGTCATGTGTCTAAATATGTGTGTAACCGTGTACGTTGGCGGTTAGCGACCCGACGGAGACGGATAACTCGCTTCGACGACGGTTAGGGAAACAAGCGAACCGGAAAAGGCGGAGGGATCTCGGCAAGCCGTACGGACGGTTTATTTGAGTAAAAAGGCGTTCAGCCTGCATGAGTCCGCTTTCTGTCCGACTCTTTCTGCCTCCGCTCTCTCTTTTTAACGCGAAAGTGCGCGCGCACATAACGCACGCACGCGCACAGATCATATTCTTTTCCTTTATTTTGGTGTACGTCACTACGCAACGTAGCCTACAACTGTGTCCGGTACAACGGACCATACAGTGGAGCTAAACACGGGAAAGTATTCCTTATTCTAAACTGTCCCCCGGTCGCTCATGTCAATGACCCACAGTTTGCCTCTACAGACCACGAGATGGCGCAAATTCCCATTTTCTTAACACAATAACACAGCAACCATGAGACACATTAACACCGACTCACACAATGAATTCAGTGGCTCAAAAGGCTCAAATTACCAAGCAGAGACTGCTAATTATAACTGTTAAGCTGTGGATCTTTTTATACATCAAAATAGGCTGCGTGTCTAACAATTCAACCATCAAGACGTTCAAAATGCAACCATGTATTGTTGTCTGATTCCAAATCAGTCTTAACTCAACTCTCAGTCAAGTTTATTATTTCGACGATAATGCTACTGCTACTACTACTACTAATAGCTTACTACTACTAATAATAATAATAATACTAATAATAATAATAGGGTTATCACCGTGATAACAACAATACTTCTCATAATGATTACCGTCGAACAGGCTCATCTTCATAAAGGTTCATATCGTGTTATGGAAGCTTACCTGATTAACAGCATCGTGTGGACTGACCGCGACCAGGTCTCGGACTGAAGTCCTGCAGCAGCAGCTTCCTCTCTGGAGACACCTCGTCTGTCCTTAAGTTTCGTTTTCCATACTTCGCGTCACTATCAGGTTAAAATGATAGGCATGCGCTCTTTGTACATACAGGGTTTTTTTCTTTTCTTTTTTTTTTTCTCTGTTTTTGTCTGCATTCTCCGTGCTCTGATTCCTCTTCCTCTTTTTACCAGCAGCTGCCTTGTGTGACATCCCTTCATGCAAAACCTGACGAGTCTGACTCATTCTGTATCAAATTCATTCCGTTTCTTCAGAGACCATACAACACTTTGAAGAGTGCACCTGTTTCTTGACCATAGCGCCATACTCCGGCATGTCCCGTGTTTCATTCCTACTTGTAACAAACAAATATATAAACATATAAAAACATATTTACAGATGTCGCTTCAAATGCCTGCTTCCAAATCAGTCAGCTGATTGGATGCTGACTCTTCCACTTAACCAATCACATGTGCCACAAACCAGTTCCTGTCAGCTGTCAGTTCGAAAACTCCACTTCACCTCCGCCTGTCAAGGTATCTCATTTAATTACGGTTTAAGCCTTGGAAAAAAACAACTTGTTGATGGAAAAGAACCACTTGCTCTTCCCCCATGAAGAATGATGGTATTCATCATCCGGTTATCTGACCCTGGGCTCCTACGTTGTTATCAGTGAGGCCCTGGGCCCCTAAATCATAAGTCTCAGCATGGAAGACCTTGGGATCTTGACCTCGCATTCCATTATTGCATCCCTTTTTGTTAAGCAGACGTGTTTATACAGATGCTGAACTGTTTCACCAGCCAGCCTCCGACTGCTTAGCTCTTGAACCTCTTTTATTTTCAGATTTCCACCACAGCCACTCAATCCTGTGCGTTTGCCTAATATTTTTGTATTGTCTCCATAAGTTCTGCTGTTATTTTGCTTGTGTTATTTGGGTTGTTTTTCCCTGCAAAAAGAGCCCCATTACAGCAGTGTTGTGTTGTGTTAGTTTCCACTTTTTGGTGACAAACTCTATTTGTCATCTAACAGTGTTTATTTTTAGATTGTAGTTCTGTGGAAAGTCATGCCCCTTCCAGAAGTACGGTAGTCAGGTCTAAAGACAATCAACTTTCTTTCTTCATTCTGAAACTGAAAAAAGAAGAGTGTTTGAAAGATTACACAATTTCCTAGAGTTGATGCCAGATAAGGAATCCTAATGACTGACAATTATACGTGTTCATGCTAAATTTTACCATGATATCATAGTTACAGCATGCATGCTCACAGGTGAAATATTACATGCCACATATTAACATGCTAACTGAGATGTTAGCATGGGAACTGTTGAAGGCTGAACATCAGCATCAGTGAAACTGTGTTTCACACTCAATATGATACAAGAAACGGAACCTTTCTTCACTTCCGGATCCTCCTTTTTTTGTTAGCACATTTGCTGCCAGGATGTAAAGGAAATTAAAGAAAATATAACAAAACACTTGTTTTTGAAAAACATGACGGAGCCTAGCTGGACTTCCCAGTTTTTGGCAACTTAACATATTGTTGATTTAAAGTTTTAAGCTTGGTTAGGGGAAGAGGCAGATCCTACTAATTCGGACAACTGAGCTGTAACTTTCAGTCATACCTCTAAAGCATTTCTTTTATTTAGATTTGTCATGCCCCAGTATTTCTTCTCTCTGACAAGATAAACCCAACACAGACCTTGTTTGACTCAGGATTGGACTTTATTTCAGCTGTAACTTGCCTATGTCGGAATATGTGTCTCCACTTCCAAATGTGTTTGGTTAACCAAGAGTGAAACAGATGAGTTACATGATGTGTTGCAATTCACAACTAGTCTGAGTCCTGAAGGGTGCACTGTAGGATGACGTGGTGAATACTGAACAACGGGAACACTTTGAAGCATGTTCACTCCGAGAGGCCGGCCTGGAGCTCCTTGTTCCTGCGAACCTCAGCGGCGTGGACTTCCTGTAACATAAAAGTCATAAACTGTCAAATGCACATGAGGCAAAATGAAACTTAAACGAAGAATCACAGAAGGCATGGCTTCTGTGGAACATGAAACTTAGATCACGTTTTTCCTGAAGTGGCGAAAACGTTCATGGAAACAAAACAGAAAGTCAACTCCTGTTCGCATTCAGAGATGTGCTTTCTGTTACCGTGTTTATTTCTGGGGAAACTCTTGTTAACTTGACTTTTTTCCTTCAGTGTTTCTGGATGTAATATTGAGCCTTCCTGCTGTCGAATCAAATGTCTAGTTTAAGGTCCGCTACTGTTGTAATTCACTCAAGTTTGAAATAAAATGATCCATAGAACTCCATTGGAAACATTTAAGACTTGTTCTAACAGGACAAAAAAAAACTCTAACACTACTAACTATGTTCTTTAAAATGAATATATAATAAATAAAATCAATTATTATATTGAATTAACATACAAAACTATCACATAACAGATAAAGCCAGCAGTTTGAGAGTTTCAAAGAGAGATTGAATAACTGAATAAAAACAAAAATAATTGGCGTAACATTTTCTCTGTGTACTAACGCTGGTAGGTTTGTGACGTTGAACGTGCCACACCACGACAAACATATAGAAAACTTGTCTGCTGGCAATGGGGGAGAAGCCAGCACCTATTTTTTTTTTTACCAGTAAAACACTTTATTTTTGAAAGATATTTCTGACATATGATTGACTTCCTGAAATGAGAAGTAAACAAGAATCTAGCATTGAATCGAAACAGGAAGTGGTTTTATTTTGCATAGTAAAAATGAACGGTTGATTGAAATATGTATTATTTACGACAACACTAACTATGTAATGCTCACATTATAATGCATTAAATCTGGAAGCGTTAAATTATGAGTTGCTCTTCATGTTCTGCGTTGGATTCAAACTGAGAACCTACACACACATGAAAGAGAAATGCTGCCACATGTGTGAATTTCATAGAAGGTGGCGGTGGTCGATTTGGAGCTGCAGCTATAGTTGCTCTGTTGTATTTCTGACAGGGTAGCTTTTCCAAAGCCTGTCTGTTGCCCCAGTGGTTCCATACATGTGTGATTTTTAACAACAGATAATAAAACAGATGGATCTTTACCAACAGCAACCATCTTATTTAGAGCGCACACTTGTGGGTGGTATCACTATTATCCTCTCATGTTCTCTATTAATCTTCTCATCAAACTGTGTTTGGATTAGAACTTTAATCAAGTAGCTTTCGTTTTTCAGTCGTAGCCACAGTGGCACAATCTTTGCTCTGAATGTAACCCAGAAGATTTGGAGAAACCGTACCACCATAATCACTTTATATTCTGAATTTAGAATTTAAAAGGTTAAAAATGGGGATTGTGTCTAATTTGTGCTGGTGTAAATTTGGAGGGAGAAACATTACTGTCACATATATTCCACAATCACAAATGATCACAGAATGGGAAGACTTGCTTTCTCATGCAGCCGTTGTTTGAGAGCATTGAGGTGGGCCTCTCGATTCTCCTTGTTGACCTCCATCTTTTGGATGAGCTTCTCCTCTGTCTTCTTACTAAAAATGTGGTTCTCCTCGCGTGCCTTGTGGAGAACCTCCTGCTCGTGCCCCCTCTTCTCCGCCAGCTGCTTCAGCAACAGGGCCTCCTGGGACTACAGCAGAGCGTGACATACAGTAGATTGGGGTGTTGGTAGTTGGGGTTGACAAGGATTAATGAAAAGCAGTTAAGCAGGTTAATCCAGCAGGAACAAAAGGGTGAATGTCTGTTTGGCTGAAATTCCTGACAGCTTTCATGCAACAGTTGACAGTCAGTTAATGACTCACATTGTTATGAAATCAAGACTTGCAGCACAGTCAAGTCTCAACATTTACTAAATTAACATCATGCATATTGTATAATACTTGAAACCAGAGATTGAGACTCATGTTAACAATGTTTACTGAGATTATACATTATACAAGTCATTTTCTCCGATTTCTATACAGACTTGTTTTTGCAGTCGCCCCCTGATGGCCAGCAGAGATAATGCAAGTTTAAGGCACTTCACTTCATTTTCAGAAAAGCTCGTGGCCTCCTGGGTGAAAGTCCTGTTGGCCTCTGACCCTATGTGGAGTTTATGATTTATTATAATACGTCACCTGTCCTGGCTCACAATTACATACAAATTGATGAGTGAACCAAAATGTGTAGATTAAGTGCATCACTGTTCAATGAAAATATTAACGAATCAGTAGTAGGGCAAAACAATGCATAGGAGGAAGTAAATTAGCGTAATGTGGCTCAATGCAGATTAATCACCAAAAACGGCATTGGCATACAAACATATCAGTTTACCTTCCTCCTCTCCTCAGCAGCTTCCAGCCTCTTCTGGAGGTCCTCCAGGGACACCTCCCTCCTTGGGGGGGAGGGCAGTGGCTGAGGCCTGGACTGATCGGGATCCTTCAGGATAACCTCAAACGACTGGCCCGATGCTCGTTTGTTCAAGCCCTTCACCTCCAGGTCTAAAGGTAAGGAAGAGATATATCAGTTGCATTCTTTCTTTCTATTTGCTTGCTTGCTCTCTCATAAATCAGAGTGGTGGCTGATACATCTATTGACTGTGTCTCAGCATTGTGGTCAAAACCACTGCATTTGGGCCTGCCCAAGGTTGAAGGCAGGGTTGAGTTTTGCGCACACCTATTGCATATAAGTGAATGCAAAGAGATGCAAATTCATGCCAGGTGGCACAAATTACTGAGGCAAATACGTGAAATTTTCTTCATTTGCCTATTCAAGTTGAAATAATTCACCTTGTTGTCTTGCAGACAGACCTAACAAAGCATGACTTCAGACTTTTTACTGATCACCATCATTATGTAAGTTTATTTTGGGTTCATCCAGCCGTAGTAAACCAGCCAACGTGTGTCTTGCTAGATCCAGTGAATCCAGCTTGGTGAAATCCACCGAGCACCTCTGGATGATGTTATGAAGTCAGACAGGACGGTGTTTGGTTTCCTGGTGTATCTGGGACTTCAGTACAAAGCAGAAATAGTGCTAATTTCAGCCATGATGGATGAAACTTTGTTTCTACATGGAGGTAAACCCCGTCTCCTCCTCTCCAGCATGTCTTGTACGAGTGACCTGAATAAACACACATGATCCCACGACTCACAAATGAGCATGTGGTCAAATACACGTGAGTAATGCCATAAAAATAATGCCATAAAAATAATGAACAGAACCGGTGACAAAGGGGCAGCCCTGCCGGAGTCCAACATGCACCTGGAACAGGTCTGACTTACTGCTGGCAATGCGAACCAAGCTCCTGCTCCAGTCAAACAAAAACTAAAGCAAAATCAAAAGTGGACAGCAGAGAATAATAATTCAATAAATGTAATTAAAAAAAAAAAAAAAAAAGACACCAGGAAATTAAGATGGGTATAAGAGACAAGAAACCAAACTCCAGCTTCACAAGGATGTACAGCACAGTTTGTCCGTTAGATTGACACACAGACAGCTAGACGGATGGATGGACGGACAGAGGGACAGACGGACAGACAGACTGACCTCCATACTGATAGAGGCCGTTGGGATGTGGCTGTGTGTAGAAGCAGGAGCAGATCAGAGACAGCATGGACATCTCCTTAATCTTGTCTGTGTAGGCTGTAAGAGAGATAAAAGAAGAAAGGTTACATGTGAAACAATCGACAACCAACTGAATTAATACCAGCTACCAGTTCCTCTGTGGGGAATTAGCTTGGCTGTGCTAGGAATACAACACAGAAAAAAGTAAACAAAAGGCAAGAAATATTTGTATTTTAGAGAAAACAAGCCCAGGCTGTATGTATATATATATGTAAGGAGGAGGGACGGGTGGATCTGATGAACACAAGCAGCAGAGCGTCACCCTTACTGGATCTGGATCCATCTGGATTCTGGTGTGAAGCTGTTAACAAAGTCCATCCATCCATCCATTTAGAGTCACCAATTATCCTATCCCCATTCTGCATGTCCTTGGACTGTGGGAGGAAGACGGAGAACCCGGAGAGAACCCACGCTAACACGGGAAGAACATGCAAACTCCACACAGAAGGAGCCCGAATTTGACCCCGTCCCTGGAATCGAACCCAGGACCCACTTGCTGTGAGGCGCCAGTGCTACCCACTACACCACCATGCTAACAAAGTTAGCTTCATAATTCCAGGTCACAGCATAGTATTAAAGTCATCTTAGCTAACTGCATTGATAGCAAAACATTGTTCACAAGGCAGCGACAGTAGCAGCGCTGTGGTAGGAACCTGTCAATCACAAGGTCCCGCCCTACTTTATGGTCTGTTTGACTCTAAATGGGACCATCATTTTCTAAATGAACACCATGCTGTATTGAAGAAGACTTGACACGAGAGATTGAGACCATCATGTTTACAATCTTTACTGAGATAATAAAGGTTCATTTTAGTAGCTTGCTAACCAACAGGCTGGTGAACAATTGCAGCTCTGGGTATAACAGTCCCTCCACCTCACTGCTTACTGCTTACTGCTCAGGAGAACGACAAGATACCTAGTCAGTGTTGCCAGGTGAGAAATGTAGGATTATCGTACCAGAGACATAAAATGATCGTATTTTGATGGAAATTATCGTACAACCATCATAACCAAAATAACAAGTCTATTGATGCGCTATAGTCAATCTAGTGTTGAATAGCGTCTAACATGTTCACTCATTTTCAGCGCTTCTTCTTCCAGACTGGCTCTGCTTCTTCTTCATTTCATGGGGCGGGCGCAGCAGACTATTCAGCCAATCATGGCCGCTGTTCTGAGGCAAACGCATACACGTCACTCGTAGCTCACATTTAGAAAAGAAACAGATGCCTTCAGATTCACAAAAAAACTCAGACAGACAGTTGCGACAGGCTGATTACAACCAATTACAACCACACATTCACGGAATGCTCAAATTATCTTATATTTAGTCTTTTTTGGGATTATTGATCGCACATCGTACAGAGGGCAAAATTGTTGTACAAATACTATAATTATCGTACACCTGGCAACACTGTACCTAGTTTACCTAGGTAACTGGATACCTAGCTAGCTAACTAATTAAATAGCAAACTAGCCAGACATCTATCTCCGGAGCCTCGTCCTCTCTCTGGTGAACCGCCCCAAAACTTTCCTGTTCAAATGACATGTGTTGTCACCATAAGAACTACAATCTCCATTTTCTTTTTGTACTTCCAATTTATAAGTTCAATGTACGTTCTACTCCTGTTTTATTTCCTCTCTGCTTGATACTACCCAAACAATAGGCACTCTGTTGAAATAGAAACTCATGACAGCTGTGTGCATGTGTTCAAATGTTAATAGATAATGCTGTGCTGAGGTCAGGTCAGACTTTTACTCTTTACTCATCTAGCTATCCTGCAAAATGACATTCACATACTGTACAACTAAACTGCACTGAACATATTTTCTCCCACATAATGGTCACAGGTTGAAATGTGGTATAAATAAAAGAAAAATAAATCATGGTTACAATACAATGTTGAGTGGTAACGTCATTCCCAGAGTATCTATCTTCTGTATGGTGATGTATTTCCCAGTGAAACATGCAGGTTGGACATAATGTTGGGAAGAATTTTAATTTTATTGTTATAATGAAGAGCTCATGACCTTCTGCAGCTCTGTGCTGCTAAATGTTGCAGGTCGATTGATGGATGGATTTCATGATATTGTTGGTTGAAATTGGTTGGCACTAGCTGATGCAGCCAACCGTCATATTTCGTTTTCCAGGAAGAAAAAAACATTGAATATTTGATATAAAAACAAATGTTCATATTAAAATATGAAGAAAATTGTTGTTTTCCGGAAAATTGTTAAATAGGTGAACAACATGACAGGATGTGATCTAAAAGGGTTAAAAAAAAGGCATTATTTCATTTCAGCTCGACCTGAGTCATACATTTACTTTTGATTTCACAACAGAGGACTCAATCAGAGTTATTAGAAATGTATTGCTGATTATGTTCAAAACAAACGGTATCTGTGACAAAATAGGTTTTCTTTGAAGAGTAATTCACAATGTAGTTTCATTGTATGGGAACATTTTGAGGAGACAGGGCTGCAATGACAGGCATACTGACTGACAAAAACAAAATGCAGGCATAAACATTTTTTTATTAACTGCATATTGAAGTGCAAAGTTCTGTGACTGCTGTGACTGAAGTGCAGACTTCATAATGCTTCAGACCATCATCAGTGCCAAACCGAGAACAGAGCAGCGCAACATGTCGCAAACAACTAGCATGTGCAGCTGTCTTGTGATTGGCTGAAAGGAGAGGGGGCGGGGACAATACTACATTCATAAAACTACATGAAGCAAAGCGTAACTGGGGAAAACCATAGTGACATTTAAAAAAGGTATTGCCTGCTTATGAAATTGCACCTCACAAAAATTGTGCTTTGCATTTGGTGTGAATTATATAATGTGCATTATACATTTATATATATATACTTTTGGTTTATATGTTATTATATTTTACTCTACTAAATTTATATTCCTTGTATGGCTATTTTATATTGCACTGGTGTTAGTATTACTTCTTATGCACGTCATAGTTATCATCCAATTGTTTGGTTAAATGTATGTTGTGGCTGTATTGATTCTTCTTTCTCCTGTTGTCATTTTTGATCAACTCTTGTACTAGAATTTACATCTTATCATGAAACGATGACATAACATTCCATGAAGACCAACTCCTGTTTGATTTCTTTCTCCTACCAACTAGACATCTCAAACAAGGAGACATGACCTCAGGCATCGTGGAACCAGAGTGACAGGTCTGTCTTGTCAACTTGCTACTCTTTCACTTTATTTCAGCTTCCTTGTGTACTACACAGGCACTAATTTCAATCAAGTTAAAGGAGACATAATATGAGTTCCAGCCATTAGTGTTGTATTAAAAATCTTAGAGAAAGACAACATACATGATACTGCTGCTGCCACTGATTTAGAGCCATAAATGAAGCTTAGATGAAGTTCAGTCAGCATGACTTTCATTAACAAATCTCTCTCTCTCTCTCTCTCTCTCTCTCTCTCTCTCTCTCTCTCTCTCTCTCGTGTTCGGTACCAGGATGTAACGTTACTATAACAACAGGTCTCTCTGTGTGTTGGGTTCCAGGATGTAACGTTACTATGACAACAGGTCTCTCTGTGTGTTGGGTACCAGGATGTAACGTAACTATAACAACAGGTCTCTCTGTGTGTTGGGTACCAGGATGTAACGTAACTATAACAACAGGTCTCTCTGTGTGTTCAGTACCAGGATGTAACGTTACTATAACAACAGGTCTCTGTGTGTTCAGTACCAGGATGTAATGTTACTATAACAACAGGTCTCTGTGTGTTCAGTACCAGGATGTAATGTTACTATAACAACAGGTCTCTGTGTGTTCAGTACCAGGATGTAATGTGACTATAACAACAGGTCTCTGTGTGTTCAGTACCAGGATGTAATGTTACTATAACAACAGGTCTCTGTGTGTTGGGTACCAGGATGTAACGTTACTATAAAAACAGGTCTCTGTGTGTTCAGTACCAGGATGTAACGTTACTATAACAACAGGTCTCTCTGTGTGTTGGTACCAGGATGTAACGTTACTATAACAACAGGTCTCTGTGAGTTGGGTACCAGGATGTAACGTTACTATAACAACAGGTCTCTGTGTGTTGGGTACCAGGATGTAACGTTACTATAACAACAGGTCTCTCTGTGTGTTGGGTACCAGGATGTAATGTTACTATAACAACAGGTCTCTCTGTGTGTTGGGTACCAGGATGTAACGTTACTATAACAACAGGTCTCTCTCTGTGTGTTGGGTACCAGGATGTAACGTTACTAGAACAACAGGTCTCTCTGTGTGTTGGGTACCAGGATGTAATGTTACTATAACAATAGGTCTCTCTGTGTGTTCAGTACCAGGATGTAACGTTACTATAACAACAGGTCTCTCTGTGTGTTGGGTACCAGGATGTAACGTTACTATAACAACAGGTCTCTCTGTGTGTTGGGTACCAGGATGTAACGTTACTATAACAACAGGTCTCTCTGTGTGTTGGGTACCAGGATGTAACGTTACTATAACAACAGGTCTCTCTGTGTGTTGGGTACCAGGATGTAACGTTACTATAACAACAGGTCTCTCTGTGTGTTGGGTACCAGGATGTAACGTTACTATAACAACAGGTCTCTCTGTGTGTTGGGTATCAGGATGTAACGTTACTATAACAACAGGTCTCTCTGTGTGTTGGGTACCAGGATGTAACGTTACTATAACAACAGGTCTCTCTGTGTGTTGGATACCAGGATGTAACGTTACTATAACAACAGTTCTCTCTGTGTGTTGGGTACCAGGATGTAACGTTACTATAACAACAGGTCTCTCTGTGTGTTCGGTACCAGGATGTAACGTTACTATAACAACAGGTCTCTCTGTGTGTTCAGTACCAGGATGTAACGTTACTCACACTAACAACAGGTCTCAATCTTCCTGCTGATGAAAAGAGTCGCAACAATGTAAGATTAATAGTGTTTTCAAAAGATCAGTATCGCAAATGTTTTATGAGGAAGAAAACACAATCGGCACATATGTGTGTTCAGAAATGCATGTTTTGCTCTATTCAAAGCAGGAACTGACTGGTAGTAGATCATCATCACATGTGACTTCTTCGGGTGTTGACATAGTCAAAATGATAACAGCTACTTTCCCCTGCCATTTAATGACTTGCAAAGTAACAGAAGTGAAGTTAAAAGCAGTGGAAGCATCAGGTTTGATGTCTGGGAGCTCTCATTGCGTGACTGAAACTACAGCACACAGTACATTTCAGGAAAAGTTGTTATTTTTAGGAAGATTTTGAATTATTAACATGTACTTCAAAATCACTTTCTGGCTCTGCAGCCTTCTGGGCTATATCTGTGGTGTTCGCTGCTGTCCGTGGGTGTATGTTTGTGCCTCCTGAGTTTTCCAGATGGCCCATTAAGTCACTGAGCACCAGGACTCAATATGGGATCATTAAGGAGAGAATACATGCTGGAAAACCATTCATTCAGCTTGTGGGAAAAAAATGTTGTACAGCCAGCTGATGCAAGATTACAAAGTTGCTCAGTCATCACCCTGCTCTCCAAGGCATTCATTGCATTAATTAATCAAAAGTACAACATTTTCCTGTAGGTTCAAGGGCTGCAGCACATGAAAGGCATCAGGTCCAACCTGTTTACTCTGCGCCACCAAAGAGAAAGAAATAATTTGAAAGCTTCCTGCATGAATCTATATCCTGGTTGAATGGAATTATCCTGTTTGGTGAACCACACACAGTTCAGTAACAACAATGTAACATTAAAGAGGACCTATTATGCTCCTTCTCTGGTTCACAATCGTATTTCAGGTTACTAAAGCCCATTTTCATTCTTTAATTTATTTTCCCATCAGGCTGTGCTGCAGAGGCTCTTCTAAAACTCTCTGTGAAATGCTGTTTGAGCTCCTGCCCCTCCCTCCCAAAAGCCCACTCTGTTGTGATTGGTCAACCGCGTGGGTCAGAAATGTCCCCTCCCTTACCATAACCAGATAACAGCAGTTGTACTGCTTTAGAAGTTCATACAGAGAACATTTGCTTTCGCAAAGTGGAAAAAACAACAACTTCTCGACATGGCGACCACTAACCAAACTCTTCAGGTTACGCTCCACCATGCTCAAAGTACCTTTGATTGAGTTATCAGCTGGGCAAATGCATTACTTAGTGACATCATCACTTTATGGAAAGAAGTTTTCAACTGAGGCAGTTCAGGAGCAGTGTTTCTATTGGGGGGAGTAACTCCCTTTGGACACAGACTTTAGGGTTTGCAACTCTGGAGAAATTTCACATGAACAAACTAACACACTAAGAGAACGCGAATACGCTTTAAGTGTATTTCAACCAATATACAACTCAAATGAAGAAATGTCATCTAAGAAACAAGCAGTGCATTAATAGTATATTACATTTGGGGATCGGCAGTGAAGAAAGTTATATATTCAAATATCAATTGACCCTTTGCTAAGCCCCGCCCTTGCTGCAACACCATCAAGCTGTCAAAACTAACATGGAGCCCACATTGTCACTAACGGCACTCCTTGAATAGACATCTAGTTTTTGGAAATACGGTGTAGCGATTTCAGAGAGAAGCAGGTTAAGAAGATAAAGATAGATGCTAAAGTGTCAAAGTGAACCACTGCATCACCTGATGATCGAGACAGAAGACAAGCAAATTAAGGAACACTGTTCTTGTAAAGCTGGATAGGTATTCACTGTATTCTGTATTCACTGTTTTACAATCATAAAAATACATCTGTGTGTGTGTGTGTGTGTGTGTGTGGTGTGCTGATAAGATGCAGTATGGGTTGTGTTGGTGTGGTGATAAGCAGAAAATGAAAGCCATAAAACCAGCATAGACTATTTCAGAGGACGTAGTCATGGTGATGTCACCCGTAGGTTTGTTGACTACAGATCTGAAGCCTGGAGTTCGGCATTATGGCCGGCACCTTCTTGATAGAGTTTTTCTTTTGTGTGATACTGGGCATGTCTTACCTCCTAAAAAAACAGGATGTTAGTTAATTTCCCAGGTTTCACTGACATGACAGGAAGAGGAAGCATGGGATTTGTGCATTCACCACGAGGTCATTTATTATTGAGATGCTCAGCAGGATGGACGCATTAGTCCCACTCAGTGTCCAGAGCACGTGGTTCCATGTGCGATCCCTCGATCTAAGCAACACGGCAACATGACTTCCATATCAAACATGGTCTCCATACCTGCAGTCACTAGCCTATTTGTTCCTGCTCACAGAGTTATTGCACTCAGTCTGGGTGAAGCAGCCACAGCACACCAACAATCACATTATTATTTTATTATTTCATGAAAGCCATATACAGTAATTGCCCATCTGCTCCATTTAAATCCCACTGAAGAGATTGCAACTCATTGGCTTCTCAGTTTTTACAGCCAATTAAAATAAGTTGGGCAAGAGTGAGAGGATGTATACGACCCAAGCTGAGTTCAAAGTCGATATTATACATCAACATACCGTACTTTATTATACACGAAGGGTTCTACCAGCTTGTGGTCAAGGGTTTTAAAAAAATGTTTTATATTTTTATATTTTTATTGATTCATCTGCTTCCTACATTTCTTGTTGAGGTGAAATATTAAAGACAGCGACAGCATATATGATAAATGGTGAGTGTTCACCAGGAGTTTGGTTCCAGGACCAGTGCTATGCGATTGAGGTGAGCCAGGTATCTCTCCATCTCCCAGACCAGCTCTGACTCCTTCCCTGCCAGAAAGGTGACATTCCACAACCTTAGAGCCAGTCTGCCATGCCATCCATCAACACGCCTAGATCCCGGCCTTTGCCTGCTGCCTGACTCACAATGCACCTGACCCCTATGTCTGTCCCTGTAGGTGTTGGGATCACAAGGCAGCAGCTTCATGTTGATTTTGCCAGCTGTGTCCGGCTGAGCCCCTTGAGCCGAGGCCCGGCCACCAGATGCTCGCCAGCGAAGCCTCCCAAGTCTGGCTCAAGTAGGGGGGGGTGAGTCACTGCCCCAAGTGTATCTCAGAGTTTTGTTCACAAGTGAGGGTAAAATGGATCGTGATGGACAGGCAGTTTGGTCGTCAGCAGTGATGCTCATCATAAAAACAAGCGGCTGGTAAGGTGGCGGGGCTCAGTCTTAGAGATAGGGGGAGGAATTTAGACATCCAGGGTGAGCTCAGAGTACAGCCACTGCTCCTGTACATCAAAAGGCGTCAGTTGAGGTGGTTTGGGCATCTGATCAGCATTCTCCTGGAAGCCTCCCTTGAGAGGTTTTGTGCACCTACAACTAGGAAGAGGCCCCGGGGTAGATCGAGAAGATGCTGGAAGGATTATATATCCCATCTAGCCTGGGAATGCCTCAGTGTCGCCCCGGAGGAGCTGGAAAACTTTGCTGAGAGGGACGTCTAGAACCTCCTCCTAAGCCTGCTGCCCCCGTGAACCGGCCTTGGATACGCGCAGTAAAAATGGAGTGATGGATGGCAAGTGTTCACACACCCCACCCCCGTGTATTGTGCACAATGAGTCACAGCTCTGACTGTTTAGATCAATAAAGCACATCATATACATGATTTCATCAGTCTAAAGTGGGGCATAATCAGCTTTGTTACTCCTCTAAATCCTCAAAATGGCTGACTTGTGCACCACAGTTAGTCTTATGATGTGGTAGAACTCAAATGTGTTCATTATTCATGTTGCTCAGGCTCCTCGCTGTGCTCTGCCGACATAACACGACATCAACTGTGAATTCCTGTCTCTTCCTGTTCCTTGTTCTCCCAAGCAGCGACATTTCCTGCTGTGCTTTTTTTAATGGAGGCTAAACAGCAGTAGCAGTTTGTGTGTGTGTTTGTTTTGTGTGTGTGTGTGTGTGTGTGTGTGTGTGTGTGCATCAGTCTCACAAGGTGTGTACACAAAGGAAGACCTCGGTGAGACAAGGAACAGGGAGGAGACTTGCTCACGAGCCAGAGAGCATGCAGTGTTTGATGCATGATTTATGAGTTGGTGCAAAAGAAAAGACTCCAAATTCAACAAAAACAGAGATATCATGGAAACTACTTCAATATAGCACGCAATATTGTGAATACGAGGAATGAAAATATGTAAAAAAGGGATTTGGGCTGGACAAAGCATATACAAGATGAAAGAGTCACAGAGAAAGTGATGAAAATTAGTATTCAACTGGCTCCCCTGACTGGACAGGGCTCCCCCTCGACCTCACATATCAAATGCAAGGAAGCATGTGAAGCACAATGATCAATCTTATGCAATGAAACAGGACACTGAATCCTATAACTGAATGACCTCACCTATGTGAAAATAATTTAAAGGCTGATATTGGTAATATCATGATATCATGACTTAGAGGACTCGCTCCCTCTGTAGAAATGAAGGGCTCATTCTAAGTCAAAAGAAAACACAACACTTCTTATTGTCAGGTGATTAAACACTCATGAAAACATTCAGCCAATTGATTGCCTTAAATGCTTCACACTGTTCCTTTAAGAAACAAACACAGGACATTCACCCAGGGGGCTGGCGTCCCAATGCGAAAATCAAAAGTTGAGTTATTCTTACTGACATTATGTCACATGGCATTATGGCCACAGTTTACCTGAATATATGTAATATTTAATTTATAATCTGTTTGTGGACTACAGTTGAGGAGCATTTTGGCCATTGGCATCTTGGAATTTTTACAACCAGTTTATGGAAGTGACAATATTTTGGACGAACACAAGCAGCAGAGCGGCACCCCAAACAGCAACCTTCTAGATCTGGATCCATCTGGATTTTGGTGTGAAGCTGCGAAAAAAGTTAGCTTCATAATTAAAGGTCAACTTTACAGCTAAGGTATCTTGTGATGTTCACCTAAAATAAGTGCCACATATTATATAACACAGTATATGCTTATGGAGTGGCTGGGAAACACTAGGCTATATAGATGTGTTTACTAGTACTATCTCACAGAAGTACTTTGAGGCAAGCTAGCATTTAAAAGTTTGTAAGCTTAGACAGCCAAAAGACAATAATAGGAGTGCTTTTCTGACTTTGTGTATAATAATATTTGAATACTGCATTGAATGCATGCCAGCCTGTGAGGATCACTGCATTATGAAGATCAGGTGTCTTGCTGGGAGGTGAGAAATGCCATCTTCTTATTATGTTGATTATAATTTTAATTGTTAATTGGGATGTAGTGATGCTGTGTTAGCAACCTGTCAATCCCCGGTTAGCCCCGCCCTAAAGTGTCCCCTGCTTTACGGGCTGGAGCATAATGTACTAAATGAACATGATGCTGGATTGAAGAAGACTTGAGAGATTGAGACCATAAACCCATGTTTACAATGTTTACTGAGAAGTAGGGTCATTTTCTCATAGACTTCCATGCAATCAGACTTCTTTTTGCCACCAGAGGAGTCGCCCCCTGGTGACCAGCAGAGAGAATGCAGGTTTAAGGCACTTCAATTTGGCTTCACTTTTTAGAACCAGATGTTGCTGCGTGGTTATAAGTCATCTCAGTATTTTGTGTGAAATACTACAGCACACAAGACAAAATGTATCTCCACTTTTGTTTACCACATATTGGCTTTTAATAACTTGTTCGCTCAATGACTAATAGAGATTACTTTATGCTATATGCTTTATTTACAGTGATGATGCTTACATTTTACAAAATTAAAACACCTCAATTAAACATTTGAACTTTTTGACTGTGATATATAGTGACACATCAATATTAACGTAACACTATGATGATTTTCCCAGCATCATTTTGTCCATTCTGTCCCCCTTTATTTGCAGTAAACAGTCACCAGAATGGTTCCAATAAAAATGCTCTCTGTATTGCCAGTATCAGTGTCAATCCATTTCATTTCTTAGTGTTTTTGCTAATCTGCTTTGGTTTACAATGCTGCAAATGAATAATGAATAACCTGCTGTGTCTAGAAGAATCTGGCTGTGCCTAAATGTCCGTTTGGGACCATGGGAGGGTCTGTGATCTACACCAGAGCCACCGTACAATGAGAGAAGAAAACCTCAGTTGCCATGACAATTACACAGATGCATATGGAGCCTCTAAACGGTCTAAAAAGACTTAAAACAGTACACTACCACACACAAACACAACATCCACACAATTTTAACTTACAGCAGAGCGTGTCGTCTTACCTGATACTGTGGTCATTGTTGCTGAGAGTGGAGGAGGAGGAGAGAGCCGGAGGATGCTGCTGGATGGAGGAGAGGAGAGAATGTGAAGGAGACAGACGATCCACAAAGAGGAGGATGAGGGGGAGGAGGAGGGCTGGGCGTGTATGTGGGTACTCTGTATGGTGCAGTGCACAAGTCTGTGTGAACAATGGGCAGTCAGTGTGTGTGTGTGTGTGTGTGTGTGTGTGTGTGTGTGTGTATCGTGGGAAGGAAAGGGAGGAGCTGGGTGGGGTAAAAAGTGATGGGAGAACAGTTGCACGAAACATCGTTTAGGTGACATGATGCTGATTCAGACGGATTAGCATATATGAAATCATAATAATCATAATAATAATACCGATTTATAATTATAACAATAAGAAGAAGAAGAATTATAATCATGATAATAACAATGATAGCCTCAAGTGGCCATACAAGGAACTGCAGTTTTTGACACTTGTGTGTCGAATTTTTCATCCTTAGAGGAAAGTGACCCGTTATATTTTACTGCAGGTCTGGTTCAGCCTATTTACACTTCAATGATGTCACCTTGGCAACACCTTTTGGGGCCGTTACCATGCTGCAACCTTTGTTTCTGAAAAGTGAAGCCAAAGCTGAAGTGCCATACTTGCATTCTCTCTGCTGGCCATCAGGAGGTGACTGCTCCCTGGTTGTATAGAAGTCTATGAGAAAATGACTACTTCTAACTTGATTTATCATCTCAGTAAACATTGTAAACATGAGTTTATGGTCTCAATCTATAGTTTCAAGTCTTCCCCAATACTGGATGATGTTCATTTAGTCAATTATGGTCTGTTTAAATTCTAATAGACCGTAAAGCATGGGATGCTTTAGGGCGGGCTACCTTGTGATTGACAGGTTGCTACCGCAGCCTCACTTCCTTTGCTAGCACGCTAACACACTATCATTGCAATTGGCTACTAAGATTAACTAACAATTAGCTGTAGGGGTTACCTAGAATTATGGAAGCTAACTTAGTCCACAAACCAGTGGGTGATGTTACAATGACTGCACTTGTTATTTCCAGTCTATGGCTTGGCCAAAATGTTTTAGCGGAAGTTCACTAAGAATCTCTAATATGGCTGGTAATGAAATCGAATGTTATTGATTTTGTCAACAAAATGTCTCGGTCTATGGGGAGAAAGCAGAAACAGCAGAATGGGCAATGTTGACAAGCCACTCACAGTATTAAACAGGACACTATGAGTATGATTGTTGTCACTAATTAAGCTGCAAAGAAGGCGACTCGTCCCTCTTTGAGGTTTTAATTGAGCATAGACAGCAATACTTTAGACGGTGGAGATGGATGCTGAGGTTGGACTTCTTCCGATTTCATTTCCTTCTAGAAAGCTCTTAGAGCGGGGACTGCAAAGAGGTTTGCAGGGAGGGGCTCAGGGTCATATAGAGTATATAGGGTCATGTTATAGACTGGAATGATGCACAGTCACTCTGACTATCTTTTGTGGTTTAAAAAAAACGTACCATCCAGAACAGTATAAGAGTGTTTTTACCGTATGGTGATTAATTCATTCTGAATTAATTACGTAAATTCTAATAATGGTGACTAATCGTATATCACAGCACAAGAAACCACATCACTCAGAGGAAATCAGGACAGGATGCGTATGTGTGTGAGACAGAGAAGAATTAGCATTTCAAATGGATCATTGATTTCTGCTGGCCAGAGTCATTACAGGTAGAGTTGTAAAGCAACCAGAGGAGGAGTATAACACATCGGATTTATAGATACTTGCAATATATTGGAGGTTTATTGTGCAATGCATTAAAGTATTACACATATGGGATTGCATCTTTCAGTTCAATTGTTATGAAATATTATTATGAAATGTTCTGTAATCCTGCTACTTTTCACACATTTTGATTTCATTCCAGGTTTTTTTTAATTTCCAAATCTATACAGGATGTAACGTTACTATAACAACAGATCTCTCTGTGTGTTGGGTACCAGGATATAACGTTACTATAACAACAGGTCTCTCTCCTTCTTTCTCTTCCTGCTGATAAAAAGATTATCTGGATAAAACACATCAGCTAAGATAACGTTAAATTAGTGATGGAGTATAGCTAAGTTAGCTCGCTAGCTAGCAAGACAAGCTAACAGTCGTGTTGGTGACGTACGTTTTGTGAGACCAGAGATGTACAGTAGTTCACTGAATAATACAACTACAAACTGAGACTTCTGGACTAAAAATGTATCTTTTAAATTGACAAATGTTTAATTCCTGCTACAGTTCAAATGGGATTAAAACAATATTTGTCCCTTGCCATTGACTGTCTGTGAGACAACCTTTACTAACTCTATTTGTTATGGTAATGATGACAATACTCTAACATGACTTTAAACACTTCAGTGTTTTGTACTGATTTCAACATGTGTTGAGTGTTGAACAGACAACTTCCACAATGTCAAACTGATTTTGTTTCTTTGAAATGACAGCTTTATTATTATCATCATCTACCATATACGTGACAAACCAATTCATACATCCCCAGTTACACTACTGGTATAAAGTCATTCAGCCAAGGTCAGCAGGTGTCTAGCATCACTTTGTGCATTTGTTTTCACAGATATCCTGCCCACTTACCCAGCTGTAGTGTATCTGCATTTCCAAAGTCAGCCCATTTTGATCAAACTATGAATGTTTTATAGAAGTCAAAACATAAATGGGTAACATAAAAAACCCTGGAAAACTGGATCATGTGTCGGGCTGCTGTTTGAAAAAAAGTAATATTGGTAATTATTTCCAAAATTCACAATGTTTTGATCTAAAAAAATATTTGGTTGAGGTGGGGATAAGTGAGGCTGAATATTGTAAAAGGACAGACAAACAAAACACTTAATGGAGGATAAGTGGGGAAAAAAGGGGAAGAAAATTAACTATTGAATTATGGCGCTCCGCAGTCAGGGGAGCACCATGAAAGCTGACCACATTTCTGCAAGCAACACCCATTCTGTTGTCACCACAGACATAGACAGGCTCAGTCTCCCTTGTACGGTATGTACAGTTGTTAATGTGGAAATACAAATATTTTAGAATTAGAATTGTGCCATTAATTACACATATTATGGTAGCCAATTTAAAAGATCACTTTTGGTGATGGCCAAAATGCTTCAAAACTGTAGTCCACATACCAATGGCTAAAATTTTTCACATAAGCTGTGTAGCATAACATCAGTAAAAATAACCTAACTTTTGATTTTTGCACGGGACGCCGGCCCCCTGGATGAATGTCCTGTGTTTGTTTCTTAAAAGAAACAGTGTGTAGCATTTAAGGCATGCATACTGCAGATGCATATTTTTTTCTGAAATAATTTTACGTGCACTGTTGCCAACCACTGTAGTGGACTCACTTCTGTATTAACCGTGTTACTGGTCACACTCATACCAGCATGACCAGTAACACAACAGTGTTACCATCGTGTCTGTAGTCCTGCCATGCTGGCTGTCCCTTTTTGTAAGTAATGAACCATGAATTGACCTTAACAGACGTTGATGCGGGCTGTGATTACTGGCTCAACAACATTTACCATGTCCCAATTCAGTAGCTGCTCAAAGACGCCATGTTGAATACATCCAATTGTCACCAGCGCAATAATTCATGGGATATGTTGGGCCTTGAAGGAACCATCAGTTGGATCCTCTGTTTCAGGAAAAGAAGGCTGAAGGATTCTTTGATTTGAGACAGCCCGTTTCAGCTGCTGAGAAACATTCGGTCTTCAAACGCAGCCACCGAAGGATGCGGCTGCCTGATTGAGACACGACTAATGTGTGAGAAAGTCAACCCCATTAACGCAACTTACAACAATCAACATTTTCTTCTCTACAGGTCAGATAACCAACAAACATAGCAAACCGTTCAATGTCTGTTGAACTCCTAATCTATTTCTAGGGTTGTCAAGGAAACTGCCTACCCAGGCATGAAGTGTAGACGCCGTTTCCATAAAAAACAAACAAAAAACCAAACAAACAAACAAACAACTTCTATCCTCTTTTCAAAAATGCACACATTGTTGGTTGATATTTATTTACCCCAAAATTGGAAAAAAACCCCTCAAATTTCAACTAAACTGCAACAACCCGGAAACCAACCAACAGAAGTTCAGTATATTTCATGAGAGAATTGATGCTTCACAGTAACCCCAGCAGCAGAGACTGGGACTGAGACAGGAGGTAAAAGGAACCATGACACCAAGTGAAAATGAGTCCATTCAAAGCACATTTGAACATTTGCTTGGTGGAAAAAAAAATGTGTCACTGTCTGTAATGAACTCCTAAAAGGAGAAATCCAAACAGTTCAAAGTCACAGCAAACACGAGGAGAGGACAGGTATCAACTCCAGGGTTCACTTGGAATGTCCTCATGAGAAACCCGCAGTCCAAAGGAAGCGTACCGAGGACTTCTTACGTGATGTCCTTCTGTCTGGGAGGCCTGTGAATGTTTCTGACCACACACTTTACCATCCACTCGATGCCTTCGTTCACTCCATCCCTGTGGAAAACAACAAAGTCATTTAGTACTGCATGTTTTATTTCTTCTTACCAAGTAATATCAAAAGTGAACACAGTTTAAAGAGCACCTAAACCATCGACAATCACTGTATTAGTAGAAGTGTTGTTAATAGATTCAGGTCCAAACCATGACATGTTAGTGCAAAGTATTTGAATTCTACATATTGTGTTCTAAATAAACATATCCACTGCTCCCTACTGGTTGAAACCCAGCGATTGCCATTGATTTTTGCTATTGGGCTGATCTGAAGTCAGGTTGCTTGTGTATATGGAGCAACCTTCCATCACCAGCTGTCACCAACAAACCCCCCTCCTGTAAGACCAACGTCACTGTCTGCAGACTGTGGAGAGGAGTATTAGGGTAGTAGCCCTGACCCATTCAGTTAGCCTGTGAATCACTTATGCTAATCGCTTGCATACATTCAGTATATCCCAGCCTCAACAAATTCACTGTATGTTCATAAACTGTATATAAGAAATGGACGTAGTCATGGTGACATCACCCGTTGATTTGTGGAGTACACTTTTAAAGCCTGGAGTTTGGCATTTTGGTCGTAGCCATCTTGTAATTTTGACACCGTTGCAAATGTGGAAAAAGTGTGGGAAAAATGGGAAAATGGCTGAGGAGCGAGACCAGAGTGAACACTGGTTCAGCGTTTGATCGTTGGAGTCAGCATGACATGACTGAGTCTGCCCGAGTGTCATGCCACTCGACCATGAAAACGCAGGGTGTGCAATGAACTGGCAACCCATTGAGGGCACATGCACTTTGAGCAACAGCTGTGTTGTAACATGAATGCAATGGAAGGGGGGAGTGCGAGTGCGACATCTAGTGGCTGAATGTTAGCAATGTTGTCAATAGCAGCTTTAAAGAAAGCTTGCACCTACCCTAAAGCATCCCCTGCTTTCTGGTCTATTTGAATCTAAATGGACCATAATGTACTACATGAACATCATGCTGGATTGAAGGACACTTGAAGTAGCAGTAAGAAATAAATAACAATAAAATACATACAATAATTCATAAGAAGTCCTAGGATAGGTTGGATAAAGTGAGGTGTGCAAGGTAGATTTTAGTACTTATTTTGCACCTGTCCCTGTGTGTGGCCATGGTGGGGAGGGTGGCTTTGTTTTGAGCAGTGTGTCCACAGATCAGGTCTCTTTCCCGGCACCATGCAGATAGAACCTGAATGTCCTGTCTGTATGGCTTCATTGTTGTTAGTTATGAGACCTATGGTTGTATCTGCATTTTACTATATTATCGGAGCTATGGGTAGGAGTGCAGTCACTGGTGAACGGGGAGTAAAGGATTGGACTGAGAACACAGCCTTGAGGGATGCCAGTGCTGAGAGTGATAATGGAGGAGATGTGATGGCCCAGTCTGACATGCTGAGGTCTATCTTTTAAGAAGTCCAAAATCCAAAAGACAGAGGGACGGTTGTATTCCCAATGTTTACAGTTTGTACTAGAGCCACAATAAAAATGTCATCATCAACAATGCAATGTGTGCATGTGCAATAATCATGTCGCAGGTCACCCGACATGCGAAGTTGGAAAATTTGTTCAAATCCTTTCACATATTTTTCTACTTGATACAAACAAAACATGATTCTCATTTCCATGACCAATTCAGTATTAGTGATTAATGAGCTACAGTCCAGGTCGGCACAGTTTCATGATGAACTCCCTATATTTATACTCTGTGTGGGAGGAGCCTCTCCCCAGCAGATCATTTCTTCGTAGACCAGCTATATCAGGTGGTGTTTGAAAGGCTGGGATTGAAGTTGACATGGATCCGACCGTCACCTTTACAGCAGCCCTCACCTTGACCTCGCTGCTTCATTAGTACCTTCCTTGCTAAGGAGGAACGAGGCTCCTGGACGACTGTCAACCAGGAAAGATTGTCCAGAGTGGGACCTTGAAACATGCAGCCTATCTCGCTAACAAGCTTTGTTGGCATTTAATGGCAGTTCAGTTTATAAATACATTTTCCTCCAGAACACAAAATTGTTTAGAGCTAGAGCTCCCAACTTTGCTCTCAAAGTGCAACAAATTGATGCATTTAATTTTTAAAATTACAAAATTTCTGGTAAAAATTCCTGTATTTTTTCATATTTTAATATATATTGTAGAAAAAAATATTCCAATGTCAGTCTTGTTCCAATATTGCTATTGCTATAGATTGCTATATATATGCTAGCCTTTAGCATTCGCGATAAGCATTAGCACTGACGATTAGCATAAGCTAATTGAAAGGACCATCATGGATGATAGCATGTTAGCTAGCTAGCGTTCTAACTAGCAGCCTCTGAACGAGTAAAAGAGAACAAGCTCATGTTCCAACAGAGAAAACTGCTGTGCTGTGAATGTAATGCTACACTGGTGATGGAAACTGAGCCGACTGTGTCTCTCCCACGACACGAGTTGATACTTCTCCGTGTCTTAAAATTGAGGTGGCAGAGCGTTTACAACACAAGGCGTCTGGTGTGATACCCTGGTATGTGCACAGCTACTGAGAGGGTGAATGTGTTTTCAGTGGCAGCACCGCAATGACTTTAAACTTTGATTCGCTTCTTCTGCAGAAATTGAACATTATGAGCTTCACAAAGACAGCGTTCCCTACATGGCTGTTGTACTGGATTATACAGCTTGCTGTTGTTGCACACAATCAGTGGATCATTCAACACAGATGCAGTCTCTTACCCTGTTAGAGCTGTACACGGTTGGACTAAACAATCTCTCTTGCCGATCTTCGGCGCAGAGTCGCTGAAGGCTGTTTTAATGTCCGGCACTGACAAACAGTCCTGAGAACAGCAGAAACAACAACTGTAAAAAAAAACTAAATACAAACATCACCTCTGGAATGGTTACTACAGGTGACTCCTGTGAGCCCTGAAGCCTTCTACTTTCTTCTACATTCAGACTAACAGTTTAAAACCATAACATTTTAAATTTACAATGAAATAACCAGCGAGAAGCAGCTTATATTTGAGAAGCTTGAAGCGGAGGTATATGACTCAAACAACATGCTTTGGTGTGGATGGAAGGTCAGAACAGAGAATAAATAAATCCACATTAACCTGAACACCATGTCAGGATGTTATATAGATCATACAGTACCGGTACATCCTGCTTGTTGGCCAGCACGAGGAGTGGGACGCCTTCCAACACCTCACTGCTGATCATTTTCTCTGGAGGAGACGAAAGTCACGTTATAGACCAGTTTGGAGTGGACCTTACACCGCTGCGCTCACATGCACATTGTGGTGGCAGACAAACAACAGGAACAAGTTGAAACGGATGAGATCTCTGGGAAAAAAATGTCTTGTTGTGCCGTAGGACGTTAGAAAAGGAAAAGGAAAAAGATGATCTTGATTTTTATAGCATACAGTCACTGAAGCGGCGCTTTGAAGCCAAACGCAGCCATTAAACAGACTGACTGGCCTGAACTCTCGTCTCTGCAGCTTATTTCATATCACTTTTCTCCTGTTTATCACACTCAAAGGCAAAATCAATGATGTCGTTAATAATCTGATCAACCTTAGCAATGTTAGCATGTTAGCAGAAGCTACAAAGTACAACATTTAAAGCATTAAGATATCTGTAGCCTCAACTTTTCTTTTGTATAGATAGTGGGTTTTTATCCATACAGTGAGTACGACTAGGGAAACTTAGTAAGACAGCCCGTCTTCTGCTGGAATACAGTCACATAATCAGAGAAGGCTCCAGATCCTTATTCTAATTGACGCTGACATGTGACAGCACTACTACACTGTACCTTTCCGATACAAGAGTTTGGCAACGCCCACAAAATATGTCATTGCTGTTTACAAACACACAAAAAGTCTAATGATTACTAATGGTGCTACAGTTTTAATTTGAAGGTTGAAAAGTCAAAGCAGACCTGTCAACCACGACGTCATTATTTCAGTGGAATAAAGTCACAGGACACTTTATTCAGAAAGCAGCAGATGGACGTCACTCACCGAACGCCTCCTTTGATTCTGACAGGCGCTCTTCATCAGTTGAATCTATCACATAGATGACGCCATGGCACTCGGCATAGTACTGAACATAAACGTGAAAAATACAAAAAGGAAGTCAGAGCAAGCTCCTGGGCAGAAATAACCAACACGTCATCCAAATTACAATGAAACCCTTCCTTTAGCCTTGGTACAACGGCTAAAGGAGTAGCTTAGAGTACAACTTAGTTGTTTACACCAAACGCAAAGCTTATTTATTGCATCTGAGTTCGGTGAATTTCACCAAACTGGTTTAGCACCACAGTATTTAGCTGGGATTAAACAGCAATAAACAGATTACAATGATGCTTAAATAACTACATTATGATAGTGATCAGTAAAAAGTCTGAAGTCATGCTCTGTTAGATCTGTCTGCAAGCAAACAACTTTTAAAATGGTTGATTCCTGAATGGAGTCTGGATGGATGGGTGCTAGGCTATGCTAACATTGTAGCTGCTCCATCAACACTCAATATAACCTCATCTAGACATAAATATGGCAGCGATGTTGTTGTTTGTACCACAGACTGATTTAGAAGAAGATATAGAAATATCTTAACTCACATAAATATGTTTATCTGTCTGGCAATAACTAACCTCACCTACTACCCCACCCCTCGGCTTAATATTTGTGTGCTCGTTTATGACTGTATGCTCAAGGATCTCTGGGCGAGGTGGTTTTATACTCTTTTGAAAAACTAATCACCAGACACAATGTCATCACTTTGATCTGGTTTGAGAAGAGAGATAATACATAAGGGAGCATTCAGCCCAGACATGAAAGAGTGTGTGAGTGTGTGTGTGTGTGTGTGTGTGTGTGTGTGAGAGAGAGAGAGAGAGAGAGAGTGAGAGTGATGAGGATCTGGTTTCATTCTGAACTCACTTTGTCCCACAGAGACTGGAGCTCCTCCTGACCTCCCAGATCCCAGAACATCAGACGAGCCTTACCCACATCGATTGTACCAACTGTGAAGGAGAGTGAGACATTATTAAGAGATGCTATACTGCAGCGAGGGAAACAAGCACCTACCTGAACAAAACCTGCTTTAAGTTTCCCATTAGATGGACTTTGGGCTCAAGTAGTGATTAGTCAGGTCTCCAACCATGACATTTGTGTAAGTTTCATGTATATGTGAGGAAGCTTACATCAGTTTTTCGGTCGACATTGAAGTCACATGTTTCATGTAGGTCAACATATTACTGACTCAAACTGTTTCCATCACACTTCGTCGCATTTTGCTTTTAAATACAAAAAGTTCTCTACCTCAGCCAAGTGTAAAAATCTTAATATAATCATAATATCTTTTTTTCCTGAAATTTGAAAAAGTGCATAAAAACAAGTGCATTACTCTTCATGACGAGCACAGCTGAAGACATGGCTGAAAACATCCACTTACTGTTCAAACCAACTGTAGTTGTGATCTTTGATAAATTCATTCCCTTATAGTTCTTACTGAACTTGGTTTTGGTTTGTTCCAGAAAGGTCTGCAAAGAGAGACAACAGTGAAACGGTGAAATTAACAGACTAGACATATCATTTATATATGATTCACATGACATGGTGTAGGCTAACCTGTGTGAAATACCATTTAAACCACCCCAAAGTCAATGCTGGTCGTACCAATTACAAAATATAATAATTTCCACAAGCAAATGTGATGCATGGCATAACTAAAACATGTTAACAAAAAGCTAATTTTATGAAAACATTTGTTACATGCATATGCATGTATGCATATTTAATGATGTATGCATATCACATGTATTCAATACATACATCGACATGAATTGCAACAGATTTGGTGTCTATTCATGCAATTACTGTAACAGTGCTGGGAATGGCCAAAAAGGTCTAATGACTCGCTGAAACTGCAATACATTTTCATATAGGCCTACCTTATGAAACAACATGATGGTTATGATAAAAAGGTAGGGTTTCTCTTCATGGTTTCCTAAAAACTAAGATTAAATCGTTTCAGGGGGAAAAAGAAGAACCTCGGCAGGAGGTTCAGACAGCATTACAGAATGTTAAACTTGTTTTCCACAGAGTTTATTTTCTGCAATAATTTAAAATCCCCAACACAAAGCATCGTCTTTTTCACGATGGAACCATTTGGCCTCCCCAAGCACCAGTACCGTTATTGCAGCATTAGATGCGCATTAAAAACGTAAACGGCTTGATCGTATTCGGGGTTTTAACCTTTGATTTAAAGAAAAGGAGACTGTCTGACTACAAAGCCCCACAGGCATGAAATCAGCACGAGAATAACACATTCGACAATGCTGTCAGCGTACGAGTTAACGTTAGCACAGTTGTACTACATTTAAATTATGAGGCAACTTACCGTTTTCCCAGCGTTGTCCAGCCCCAGTATCAGAACACAGTATTCGTCCTTTTGGAACATGTACTTATATAACCCAGATAATAAAGTATACATCTTGAAAACAACTATGTAAACAACACAAGTACTTGCTAAGTAGCCTTGCCAATGTTAGCTTGATGACATAGCTTAGCCTACATATGAGGCCGAACACAGCGACACGCACCACTATGGCGTCATTATCGTCAAATTCAATAAACGCGAGAGATTAACAATCAAATGCATACGCAAGTCGGTAAAAGTCTTCGTTTGTGGCCACTCTGTAGCTAGCTAACAGCACCGACGCTACGTGTAACCGACCAGGAAGTGAGCCTTCAGGAATTGTGGGCAATGAAGTACGCGGTGTCTCGTTGCACCGTTATTTTAACGAGGCTGTACGTTCAAATAGAACTCTATATCCCAGAAAGCATTTCGATGTTTCTGTGCGCTTGACGTAGCATGCTCGTCATGATTTTAAAGAAGAGTCCACCCTAAAACAGATTCGACTTTCTTCTCTACTACCATCATTAACGCCAGCTAGCCGCTCTGTTGCTTTCTGACGGTGAAGTTGGACGACGAAAAGGGATATCAGGTACATTACCTGCAAAAATAGCGAGAGCTCAAAACATTTCTTTATTCACTGCGGTACATAAAGGCAAGGTACAAGATCAAAAACAATGCGTTAAAAGAGACTGCAGGAGAGCTGCAGTTGTGTTACACTGGCACATTTATATCAAGAATATTAATCAGTGAAGGTGAAATGATCCAATGTATCACACACCTTGCCTAATACCTCCACTGTCTGCATAACTCCATCGTTACATCTCTTTTGAAGCTATATATTTATGAAAACTCTTATACTTAAAATGAACACAAACATAAACCACTGCTTATGGCTATTATCATTAGGGCCAGAGTATTTTTTGTTTTGTTTTTGTTCCAATTAAATGCCTTGTGTTCAAACCAGTGTTGCCTGATGACAATTCATGAGAGCTGCTGCATACATGGCCATGTGTCTAAAGTCTGGGTTTTATTTATATATATTTATTTCACCCATTTATTTGTATTTATTCATTTCAATTGTTATTTAATTTCTTGTCGTGCCGAACAACGGACCCTCTACACCACCTGTGCAGCCCTGCAGGAGTAGAACAACATTACAAATTGAGGGTGAAAGAATCCAGAGGCTGCCCTTCAGAACTTAGCGAGGTTCCCAACCGAACCAGGGTTCATCCTGGAGTACACCCAGTCCTCCACCACCTACTGCACCACACATCCGCCGATATCCGTCTGTCAGAGAGGCCAACGTTTATAGCCTGAAAAAAGTGATACTGCTGCAGCTTGTGACCCAAGCTAATCTGAATTTGCCCCCTTAAGCAGGCTACGGTGGTCTTGCCTATAGATTTTGGGGGGTACGTTCGATACCAAGGTCAGAGGTTACAGAAGCAACAGTGCCTGGTGCTGAGAGGGGGTACTATGTACGCTGTACACCACTTCACTGCTCCATCAATATGCCAAATAAGGTCATCTAGACATAAATACAGCAGTGACCCTGTTGTTTGTCACCATAGAAAGTCTCTGGTTTCTCCACATAGTCTGGTCTGGTCTCTGGACTAATATGAGCTACTATTGTAGACCTCTGGGGGACCACAGACACAGGAGACAACATTTGTTTCCTCAATTTCTGACTCAGCAACGTCAGGACGACAGGAGGACGATTTCAGCGCTGATAGTTTGATGCAAATTTCGTGCATTCGCCACATTTGCATCGCGTCTGCGTCTTTGCATTGACTTTGAATGTCATTATGCTGCACCAAAATGTTGCTCTGCATTTGGTGTGAACATCTGTATAAAACACAATCACTTGTACTCCACACACTTGACCAAAGGAATAGAGTGGCTGTCACAAAGCTGGCAATAACTAAATATTCTGATGGCGCCATCATCACCCCACTGCTGTGTTGGGTTGTGTGGCACTTTGTGACGTATGTCTTCCTCTGCACACAATGGTACAACGTCTTCGGACTGTCTGATCTCACGTACAGTCCGTCAGCTCTGTCTGTGCAGAAGTCGCTGACAGGATACACAACGGTAATGTTCTGGAAGCAGCTGTTGTTTGGTGTTGCCGTGGCACTGCTGCTGGCTGTGGTGATTGGCTCCTGTGGGGGTTGTGTGCCTTCAGACAGGGAGGGGGATGAGGATGTGGGGAGAGGCAGCCCAGCAGTTGTTTCCTGTGTTGCCCAGTCTAGGAAAAAGATATTGTAATGCATTTCAAAGAGAAACTCGGGAGTTCAGACAGGATCAAAGCAACAGGTGTTTCAGTTCAACCAGTGACCATGTTAACGGGTGACCTTCAGCTGAATGCATCGCTGGTTGCTTGTAGTAACCAGGCATCAACCTCCAGTTCTGAAATGTGAAGCCAAATCTGAAGTGCCTTGAACTTGCAATCTCTTTACTGGCCATCAGGGGGCGACTCCTCTGGTTACAAAAATAAGTCTAATTACATGGAAGTCTATGAGAAAATTGACCCTATTTCTCACTTGATTTTCTATCTCAGTAAACATTGTAAACATGAGTTTATGGTTTCAATCTCTAGTTTCAAGTCTTCTTCAATCCAGCGTGATGATTATAGGTAATTTAATAGGTTTTTTAATAACCCATACATAAAACAAAGTTGTATCAACAAATGCATGTCTCTTCTAAATGGCTGGTAGTTAGATAATATAAGGTGTATTGAATGTTTGAATGTTCATTTACGCACACTTATTCACTCTTCTCATGATTTATAGATAAGGCCTTATGTGAACTGGGACACGATGGTTTATCATTTTTTAAAAGAGGGTCCAGAAAAAAGAAGTTTGGGAAACATTGCTTTAAACTATGGTTCCCCGTCATTGGGGTCATCATTTTCAGGGGTAACACAGCGAATAATGGGATCTGTGAGTCATTGCTTCAATTGAATTCACAGACTCACCTTCACCGAGTTTACGTTTGAGATGTGATATCAGTGGATATTTGCCCCGCTCACAGAATCGTCCAGAGAAGTCGTCCATGTCCAGTGTCCACACGGCAGCTCCGCCCAGTCGCCTGCTCTTCAGATAGTCCACCTGTGAGTCAATCAGAGGTAACATAATGACACCCCCATGTTGAAAACCCCCCCGTTTACATCACAAAGTCATAGCAGTCGACTGTACCTTGACATCATAGCTCCTCTGGTTATCAAAGCCGACCCACTGGTTGCCCTTGACAGCGTAGGGAACTTCCTGACCATCAATCCACTGGACCGAGGTGCCTTTCAAGAAGGAGCAGGTCTGGTACGAAAAGAAACACCGTGTTTGTCACAGCGATGAGAAGCGTGTTATGTCCTGATGAAACTGGAGCGGTACTAGTCATGGTAGTAGAGCTGTAGTAGCAGAAGTAGTAAGGCAAGGCAATTTTATTTGTACAGCACGTTTCAACAACAGGGCAATTCAAAGTGCTTTACATAAAACATTAAAAGCATTGGAGAAAAAACATTAAAGCCAATAAAATAAAATTAAAAAATAAATAAATAAAAATATCAAGGAATATAAATTACAGTGCAGTATTAGAAGTTCATATTGTTTACTGAAGGGCAGCAAACAGAAAAGTCTTCAGTCTTGATTTAAAAGAGCTGAGATTTGCAGCACACCTGCAGCTTTCTGGAAGTTAAAAACTGAAGGCTGCCTCTCCATGTTTGGTTCTGACTCTGGGGACACAGATCAGACCTGTCCCAGACCATCTGAGAAGTCTGGATGGTTCGTAGCTAAGCAGAAGATCAGAAATGTATTTTGGTCCTAAACCATTCAGTGCTTTGTAACCCAGCAGTAGTATTTTAAAATAAATTCCTTGACAGCCAGAAAGCCAGTCTAAAGACCTGAGAACCGGAGTAATGTGATCCACTTTTTTAGTCTTAGTGAGGACTTTGTCTCCAGACTCTTCTCTGTTCTGGTCCTCAGTGGTGGACGAACTCACGACAAATGTCAGGACAGCAGAGTAACTGCCATCTTCTGAAAAAGACTCAAGACTCACCTGTTCAGACTTCACCTCGACTCTGCATAGCATGACCCACGATGAGGACCTAACACTTGTTCTATTTTTTCACTCTTTATCAGCATTGATATGTTATGGTTTCTTTCTGTCAACAAATGTATTTGATTTGATTTCACTTTTCACTTTTTTCACTGCAGAGAAATATGCACGTCATATCTTCTTGATAACATGATCGCTGACATCTTTCTGAATCAAGGGATGAAAGACTAGAGATGTGTCGCTGTGTGCCACCATGCCATAAGATGGAGCCATAAAGTCTGATCTGAGCTCCAATGCCTTTGATGCCTTATGACAAAATGATTGTTTATTTTCTTGGATCTTCAGGTAAATGTCCAGTAACATGAGCGATCAGTGCACCTGTGCAGGCCCCTGGCGTTATTTAAGTGTGGAAGCTGGTTATACAGGAATTATAGTCCATTTCTGTGTAGTGCATGAGAACATAATACATACATACATAATAAAGACTGACTGGAAGTTTTCCACATCACATACCCCCCTTCTTCTGAATAATTGTCGAGAAATATTCTTTCACCCCTGTTTGACCCTACAGCTGGAGGTAAGTTGCCCCAGTCAGGACTCTGAACATCTGATAATTTAGGGTGCCAGGGTGGACCTTCAGAGGGTGGTGGGAGTCACACAACTCCCCACAGTTTTCACGGATGCTGGGACATTAGACTGATAGCGACTCCGTGCCTCCCTTCTTGTGTTTGTGCTCACTCAAGGACAACACTCTTCATTCCCTAAAACATAACATAGATACACATTCCTGCGTTCGTTAACGGGTTGACTCCAGACTTTGTGATTGGCTGTCCTACAAATGACCTCAAACATGTGCATCCTGACCTCCACCTGGGTATGCTGACTTATCTATATACCACTTTGTTACTGCTACTTACATGTTAGTGTAGGGATTACTGTATAGACCTGGTCAACAATGAAGACGCAGGTTAGTGCAAGATCATTAACCTCCAAGGATCGCATATGCAACTTAAATAAACTGACTTTCTGGTTGTGTGTGCTATTAGTGAGTTACACCAGGGAGATGTCAGTGATAAACGTCATTCATGTGAATTTTAAGAACTGGTTTGAACGTTTTTTTGTCAAAACACACTGGGTACATGGTATCTGGTCTGTGGTCAGAATTGAGATTGTTACTAATTACTACCTTAACTGTGTAAATGTGCTTTTACCTCATAGTAAGACCAGAGGCCTATCTGCTGGGTGTAGGGCCCCGGGCTGGCGGGGCCACTGACTGGGGCTCCCAGGCCTGTTGCTGCGGTGGAGAGTGTGAAGGAACGAGCATCAGTGGGAAAACCCAGTAACAACTTCTCTGCTGGGGCTCCTCGTTTCCTCAAGTACTGGATGAAATAATCCTGAGAGGAAAGAAAAGCAAGAATTGTTCGTCTTGTCTGTGGTCTCATGCTGTGTTCACACCAAAGGAAAATGTATTTTCATAGGAAGTCAAGGGAAAGACACAAATTGATGTTGTTATTTCAGCATCCTTTTTATCCCATAATTGCTTAAAGACAGCTAAATAGTTTATGTTGGGTTCATCAAGCTGTGGTAAACCAGCCATGGGTCTTGCTACAGTGACTACGGCTGGGTGAGCCCTGGGTGCTGTAATGGACTCAGACAGGACGGTGGGACTCCACAACATGTCCAAAGCAGCAATAGTTGTTATTTCAGCCATGATGGATGAAACCTGGTTGGCAGCCACATGGCAGCCACATGGAGAGAAGCTTGGTGGTCAAACTTGTGTGAGTAGGCCGAAAATTCACAACACATGGTGTGAACACATTTATATTGATGCACTGTATATATTTATAATGTGTGAGGTTTCACTGGTACTGATTCTTCTCAGCTCGACTGAACTCCAATGCAATTCTGTGTACTTTACTGTGCAAGCCTTGCTTATTTAGTACAAGAAGGGTCATTACTATGTTAGCATTGTTTCCAGAGTAAAGTGAACTGTGGTGGGCTGTCACTCGATCCTGACCACCAAGGAGGTTGAAGCTTTTCACACTGATGAAGTCCAGGTACCTAAACACCAACACACACACACACGATTAAGCACAATGTGTTCATGTAATGCCGAATATATTTCATTTGATTAATAATGTCTTACTTTGACAACTCGGAGAGTTCATATCTTGAACCAATAACATCTGTTTGTGTTGCCAGGGCTGCAGAAAGCATCAGTTGTGTGTTACTGGCTCCTTTACTCTCAGCTTCATAGGCCTCTGAAAGCTCCTAGAAATCATTAAAAAAATACTTTAGTCAGTGGACTGAAATGTACCTCAGAACAACAAATCACACTGTATTTTGTATTAAACCGCCCATCTTCAAGGCAGCTTCGTTTCCAGTTCAGTCCAGTTACCAACTTGCAGACACTTGAAACTTGTAATCTAACCCATAACACCGAACATCACATCTAGCTGTGAACCGTGTTCACTGAATCAAATGTCTGCGATGTACTGATACAACGTGTGTTCATTTTAATCAGGTATAATAGCACCCCCATGTGGGTGAAACTGTAATTGTCTACAATCCAGTTATTTCAAAACCAATCACACACTCTCAGGGACTTCCTTATTTTGATTATTGACCAATCAGGGTTTACGTGAGCGTGTGTGTATGTATGTATGTATGTATATATATATATAATATTGTGGTTTGGGTTCAAATGTTATGTTGTCATTGTTACATAACTTAATACACACTTATGTATGTAATGTAACTTATGGTTGTTTTGTAAGTTAAAGGATAACTTTGCACTAAAAAGTAGTATCACTATCACCTGTGAGCACTAACCACAAAGCCTAGTCATCATCTGGACACCTTCTCTGATTGTTTGACTGGTTTTCCAGCAGAAGACGGGCTGAACGACATTAATAAGCTTATAATTATCAATGTGGTGAGTGGACGGACATCTTCTAAACTTTGTCCCTGGTTTGACATCTTGTCACCATCTTGAATTCTTTGCAACCAGTGAAGGAAGTGACCATATTTGGACTGTGGAGGAATGACAGGTGGATCTGATGAGTACCAGCAGCAGCCTTCTGGTGTGAAGGTCAACTTCCCAGCTAAATCTTGAAGTCATCTTAGTAGCTAATTACATCAGTAGCATTGTAGTGACACCAATGAAGCGACCTCCCAATCAGAAGATAGCCCCGGCCTAAAGCATCCAATGCTTTATGGTCTATAATGGATCATAATTAAATAGGCCAAAGTTCAACTAGACACAGGAAACCTTAAAGCCGAACAGGAATTGAACAAATAGTCAGATTACCTTGCAGAGCAGAGTGAACCTCTGCTTGTCCTCTGCAGGACTTCCTCCAGTTCCATGGTACTCCCAGTCCAGATCCAGACCATCAAATCCATGAGCCCTCAAGAATTTGATTGTAGACTGGATGAATGTCTGACGGCTGGCCAGAGAGGACACCATAATGGAGAACCTGCAGTAGATGATGAGAAAGATGACAGCTACTGATATTTGTGTAATGTAATAATATAATTGTATTTCAATAAATGCTAAGTATGAAAATAGGTGGGGGCGAATCCTTAATAATACTGTAATCTATTGTACCTTCTAAATGAACAAATGACTAGAAATAAACTAGAATTGTCTATGTAGTATTTTGTTGTTGATTTATTTGCAATTTTATTACACATTTGACTTAATTATTAATTGATTTTCCAAACCTTGTCAACACAACATGGTGAACTTGCTATTGTTCACTGCTACAGTGAGAACCCAGTAAAGTCTTTTACGCACACAAATGAAATGTCCACTGTTTCCGAAGACGCATTAATGCCATTTATTATAGCTTTGCAAAACCAAATAATACTCTAGCTCCTTCATACAAACTTCATTACATGCATGCGGTTGAAAAGCTGTGTGCCGGGCTTCTCAAAAACAATCAACCATACGCAGGTGCATTGATTTACTCATATCCTCTGAATCTATAATGAGCGCTCTTCTCCACCAGGTGGTAGGAGGTTCAAGCAAACAAACAAACCAAACAAACAAAATGGCTTTCAGCCTGTTCTGTTGTCAGAAAAACAATTAGCTAAAACTCACTATAAATCCGATAAAGCCAAGAGGACCCACCAAGGAATTTGTTGTCTAAAATACATTCAATAGATAGTCTACTTTAAGTTTGGGTTATTCAGGGGGTGGCAATCATTTAGTAGATTGTGGTCCATTTCGGGTTCAAATAGAACATAGATTAGGGGATGATTTAGGGCCTTGTGATTGACCGTAGCTACCAAAGCAGTTAGCTACTCAGATTACTTTAACACTGTTCCCTTGACCTTGAATTATGAAGCTAACTATATGGTCACTTCCTTTTTCTGGTTCTATTTTTTGTTTTGTGGGGCGTTTTTTTTTTTTGGTCTATTGATTCATTATCTAAATCAAACAGCACTTCCTTTAATTACTTTGCCTTATGTTCTTTGTATTCACTATGTGTTTGTTGTTTGAAGGCGTTTATTTTATTTGTTTTTTGGGGAGTAAATTATTTTTGGTAGTTTTCTTTATTTCTTTATTACATTGATTTTGTTATTACTGTATTGTTTTTATCTGTACATAGATGGTTATATCAAATTTAATGTATTGATTATATGCTTTTTTGATAATAAAAGCCAAAATTGTACTTCTGTATTACTGCTTCTATTAAATGTAATTAATGCACATAATATGAACATGCAAACTGATTCATTATGCATTGCTAAAGTTACCTACACTCACTTAAGGAGGCAATAGTCACAGCCAAGTCAAATAAAGCACTTCCAATGCAGGTTATCACAATAGGAAATCAACTCACTGAGATCTGTCGTTCTCCTCTCTGACTGACAGTAAAGTCTTCAGCCTGGGGTTTCTGTTCAGGTACACACAAAGGAAGTGACATTGTGTTTTCAAATCTCGATGTTCATCGCAGGTATGCATCATCTCCACACACCAATCAGAACCGGTCTAATCAGTACCTGTTCTTGAGCTCAGTGAATGATTTATAGAGGCTTTCCTCATTCCACTCGTGCTCAGTGAGCTCATTAGCGTGATTGATGATGGCGAAGGCGTAAACCAGGTGGGTGCAGAGGAAGGGATCCACATTTTCTGGCAGAAATTTCCCCACACCAGTTCTGTACCGCGACCAGTTGGTAAAATAACATACCAGTTTGGCCGAGGTTGCTGGATAAAAAAAAACATTAATCTTGCAAACAGAAACTAAAGTTGAATTAAATTCCTTGTTGTTAAAATGTGTTGCTTACCAAACTGAATGAGGAGTAGCAGACTCACTGCAAAAGGAACAACTTGCATGTTTAGCAAAAACTAACAGTCAAATAATAGTAATGTAGGAACAACATTTGGAATTTCTCACCACTTATGCTGACAATTCCTGCATTCATCTCAGCTGCTGAGTCTCTGTTCCCAGTGGGAGTCTCATACTGACGGACAGAGACGAAGGCAACATCTACACAATGTAACATCACTCCAGTCTCACCTCTCACATTACTATGAGTCACATATGATATTCAAGTGACGTAACACAAAGTAGACCTACAACGTAATGATTTGTATAGTTTTTGATTCATATACTGCTGGTAAAAGTATCATGAAAATATGGAAATTATGTTTCCATATTTTCACTCTATTTCTGTTTAGTTTGAACAGGAAATTTGTCACTGCTGACTTTTTTCTTCCCTTTAAGTGACTTCATTCTCTGCTCAGGTCGAGCAAGAAAACGTATAGGGCTAGCCCTATAAGTGGATCTGTGGCTCTGAGTGAGTAAGTAAGTAAGTAAAAGTAAGTAAATAAGTAAGTAAGTAAAAGTAAATAAGTAAGTAAGTAAGTAAGTAAAAGTAAGTAAGTAAGTAAGTAAATAAGTAAGTAAGTAAAAGTAAGTAAGTAAGTAAGTAAATAAGTAAGTAAGTAAGTAAAAGTCAGTAAGTAAGTAAGTAAATAAGTAAGTAAAAGTAAGTAAGTAAGTAAGTAAGTAAGTAAATAAGTAAGTAAGTAAAAGTCAGTAAGTAAGTAAGTAAGTAAATAAGTAAGTAAGTAAAAGTAAGTAAGTAAGTAAGTAAGTAAATAAGTAAGTAAATAAGTAAGTAAGTGAGTAAGTAAATAAGTAAGTAAGTAAGTAAGTAAATAAGTAAGTAAGTAAAAGTAAGTAAGTAAGTAAGTAAATAAGTAAGTAAGTAAGTAAATAAGTAAGTAAGTAAAAGTAAGTAAGTAAGTAAGTAAGTCAATAAGTAAGTAAGTAAAAGTCAGTAAGTAAGTAAGTAAGTAAGTAGGTAAAAGTAAGTAAGTAAAAATAAGTAAGTAAGTAATTAAAGTAAGTAAGTAAAAGTAAGTATGTAAGTAAGTAAGTAAAAGTAAGTAAATAAGTAAGTAAGTAAGTAAGTGAGTAAGTCAGTAAATAAAAGTAAGTAAGTAAGTAAGTAAAAGTAAGTATGTAAGTCAGTAAAAGTAAGTAAGTAAAAGTAAGTAAGTAAGTAAGTAAGTAAGTAAGTAAGTAAGTAAGTGAGTAAGTCAGTAAATAAAAGTAAGTAAGTAAGTAAGTAAAAGTAAGTATGTAAGTCAGTAAAAGTAAGTAAGTAAAAGTAAGTAAGTAAGTAAGAAAGTAAGTAAGTGAGTAAGTTAGTAAGTAAGTAAGTAAAAGTAAGTAAGCAAGTAATTAAAAGTAAGTAAGTAAGTAAGTAAGTAAGTAAGTAAAAGTAAGTAAGCAAGTAATTAAAAGTTAGTAAGTAAGTAAGTAAGTAAGTGACCGATCAAGTTGCACCATTGGCAAAGCTGGAGAAGTCAACATGTCTAGAACACACAGAATATGGTGATTTAAAAGCTAAAGAGTTCAACGTTCATCAGAGCAGGTGTAGCTACCTTTAGCACAGTTCTATTCCCCGTCTCAGTTGAATGTCGGCGTGTGGTATAAAACATGTTGGGTGTTCGAAGGACTAGAAGGCTCTTCATAAATACCAGTCCATTTATCAGAATGTCCGTTTACAAACTCACACACAATAATGGAAACAGTAAGGTTTTGGTGAAGCTGCATGTGTTAATTTCCTGGTACATGGCAGGAGAAAAAATGATGCTCAATCTCAAAAGACACCATCTCTCTTTCATGTGCTGGTCTGATTCTAGGATCTACAATGTTGCAGTCTGTTGAGAGTTGATATGCATCACATATGCACACAGACGTTCAGACGAATTACTTTCTACTCATGTGGGTAATGGTTTATGAATATGAATAGATATTATAATAAATACTTTTCCTGTTTCCCTGACACCATTGCTTTTATTATGGAGGCATGAGAGAAAAACCATGTTCAAGAATTCAAGGTAACACGAGGTGAGTAATCGATATTCAGGTGGTAATTTGGAGGGTGAAGGATTCCTTTAACAGGAAGGACCGGATTAGGACACTGATATTCATTCTACAATTTAGAGTGACCCACTTCCTAAAGCATTTTTAACATGAAACTCCTATTTGAAACTCAACGCCCAAATCATCCCTGCATCTCCTAATATTCATCAGTGTAATGATGATATGTTGTTGCTTGACAGACACAGACACAAAGGACAAAGGACATGTCATGAGGTGTTGAGCTTTTAGCTCAAGGCAAAGGCTGTTGGTTGAGTGGAGGATGAAAAACACTGGAGCATAATAACGTTGATGGTAATGAGAACTTATGAGAACTGGAATTAAATAGATTTTGCCATTGAAATGTGTATGAATTCATTTCCATGATTAATTATGTTAATACTGCGGGCTCATTTGTGTTTATTCACGTCACTCACACTGTAGACTTCCACAAGGTCTCATCCATCACGGCTCAAATCCCCCCTATTGCTGCTTTGCACATGCTGAAGTCCCAGATACGGCAGTAAAACCATACGCTGTCCTGTCTGAGTTCATAACATCACCCAGGGGTGCTTGGTGAATTCCCTAAGCTGTGTTCACTGTATGTAGCAAGAGACACGCTAGTGGGTATACCACAATAAATTATTTAGCTGTGATTTCATTACAATAAAAAGAGCAAAAGGATGCTATAATCCTACATAATGATGATTTGTAAAAGTCATGCTTTGTAAGGTCTGTCTGCAAACAACTTTTAACAATGCATGTTTTCTGAATGGAGTCTGGAGTGATGGGTGTTAAGATGCTCCATCAACATTCCAAATAATGTCATGTAGACATAGTCTGTTCTGGTCTCTGGACTAATATGAGCTCTATCTCTGTCCACAGGAGACAAGATTTGTTTCCTCCATTTCTGAATGTTTGCAAACAGTGAAGGAAGTGACCATATTTCAATTCAATTCAATTTTATTTATGGTGTCATATCACAACAGAAGTCAGGACACTTAACAAATTGACCAGAACTAGAATATGCTCATGATTTTTTATTTTAAGTTAATACAATTTCAGTCCCAACAACATCAAATTGAATTGAGTATAAATTTGGACTGTGGAGGAGTGAGGGATGGATTTGATGTACACGAGCAGCAGAGCAGCATCCTTACTGGATCTGGATCCATCTGGATTCTGGTGTGAAGCTGTTAACCTGTTGGCCTCATAATTTAAGGTCAACTTTACAGATTTACTAGTGTGGTAGTGGCGGTAGTGAGGTTGATGGCCAGCAGAGACCATGCCTCCCTGTAGGACAGTGCATTATCAAGCAATGGTGGCATGGAATTCATTATCAGGTTTTTTTGATCTCAGAAAGTGATAAAATACGTTTTCACAAAAAATTGTAAATTGTATTTATTTACACAGGAATTAGTGTAAAAACACTAAGATATTATACATTTAATTGAGCTACTGTATTAGATGACCTTGTGTTGTTTGTTGTGTGATGTATTGTGTTGATTTTTGTTATGTTTTGAGTATATTACGTTGGTATGTTGCGCTTTTTGTTGGATCTGTTATGTCATATATCCTGTTATGTCCTTTGTGTTCAAAGTGCTGTAGGGTTGTATCACCTTGCTGGTAGGTGGCTCTCTGGTGTAGGGATCTGTTTAGGGATGGGTTGGGTCACCTGGGGCTCTGCTCTCTTGGGGCCACTCCATGTTCATGGAGTGGCTTTCACACAAGCATTTATCAACGCCAGCTGGATTTATAAACCATATTAAAACATAAAATGTCAGGGAACAAAAATCATTTTGGTTTTCTTCAGTGATGCAAGAGGGTAGGTGCAGAGGTCCAGCAGAATAGCAGACAGTGTTATTCTTTCTCCTTGCCAGTTTTAGCAGTGCCTTTCCTGCTACGCTGTGCTGGTTATGGTATTTCGCCAACACATCTGCATAATGTACAGAGGTTGCCTCCTGGTGTTAAAATCTAGGTTTGTCGAACAAGGAATGGAAAACGTTTTTGATAGTGAATTCAAATAACGAGTCAGTATTCACAAATTTGTACCAAAGTACTTCAATGCTTGTTTGCAATTTGCAATGTTTGTTACATATTTAATAAGAAAATACATTGTATCTATACAGCACTATTGATAGAGTCATTCAGGTAAATGATTGTATATACAGTGGATACAAGAGAACTTTAACAGTGGCTTTAATAGTTGACTTTTGCATCAGATGTAATACACATTGTTTCCACAAATGGCTCAGGGCCAAACGCAGCACTTGCAGCTGTCATCAAAGATGGATCCACTTCCACATTGCCTCACATGGGTGATGCCACCAGCACACATGTAGAAACTGGCTTTGTCATCTGGGTGGGGGTACAGGCCATCAGGTTTGCCGTTGCAGAAGCCAGATCCTGGGGCGTGGGTGGTGGCAGTCGTGGTGGTGGTTGGAGGGGAGGTGGTGCTAGCACCAGGTTTGGGGGTGGTGGTAGGGGGCAGTGGGGGCAGTTCTGAAAGGTCGAGGCAGAAGAAGTTGAGAAATAAATGTCCGTTCATGTTTACAGGACAATACCAGTCTAATTCTGACTTATTTTCATGAGCATACATTTTATGTGCATCAGTGTCTGCAGTGTTTACTTTAGAGCTCAGCCTCTGTGTTTTAACTGCTGTTCACTGCCATTCATGTTGAAATGGTGTGTTGAAAACACTCTAAGAGACTGTTAAGTCTCTGGGTTTAGGCAACCTTGTGAAAATCACTGCGTCTATTTGATCTAAAATGACTGCCTTTCTGCGCATTGATATCAAATCACATCTGTGTCAGAAGCTAGAAGCAGGTTCTGGGTTCACTTGTTGTTACTGTCCGGCTGCTTCCAGTAAGTGGCCCAGATGGAGCTAGCTGATAATATCAAGTTAAAGAGATTCTAATTTTGACCTCAATAACAAGCACTCTCTCTGCACAAGGAACACATGGTCCCTCAGCTGCATCCCATTGGCCAAAAGTCTTGTGGCTGGACTTGATTGGACTTTGTAACCAGGAAACAGTGAGATAAATGAGCTTGTATGAGATACGCTTAATGTTGTTTTACGATCCACGGTTCAATGTAGAGAAGATACTGGTCAGAGAACAACTTCCCAACAAGTCCCAGTATGAATATGAGGGAGACGTACTGGGAGACGTTCAAAATAATTTATTAATGGTGACTGAAATTCCCACAAGCTATAAGGTCTACTTTCAGCCAATATATAAGGTCTACTGTCAGCAAATATATAAGGTCTGACTTTCAGCCAATATATAAGGTCTGACTTTCAGCCATATACTTTGGTTCCTCACATTAAGATAAATGATTTGACAAGCAAAATATCTGTTTAAACATTGATGTTGGTGATTTTTTTATATGGCGCACGACTGCTGCATTTTAAAATATGATTTTTCATCATGTCATCTACGCTTTATAGGCCCTTATTACATAGGCCTACCTCATGTCCAACTTGGTCACAACAATATATAATTCGATTTTAAAATACAAAGAAATGTATCTTTTGGAATTTCTTCAGCATATTTTATTTAATAGGTACACAATATGACTGGGGATGTGAAAAAATTAAAATGGCATTTTTCATTTCATCTCAAATTTAAATAAGATGTGTGCGATAAGAATATGTGTATATAAGAAGAATATATTAAACTTGGTGGGAATGTTTTATATGGTAGCCAAAGGGATAGGGATATTAACTAATCAATCACCAGACCCCTACAGATGGCAGACATTACTATCCAACAAGCCCTCCAACTCATACGACCAAATAGGTCGTGTGTCACGTCCTCAAATTACCTAGGGTTAGGTCGACGTGTGGGGGGGGGTCTCTGCCGATGATTGACGGGGGGGCGATCGTCCGCGCGCGGGGGGGGGGGGGGGGGGCAGTACACATTACAGTAGTATTCTGTGCAAAACGTCACCGGATTGTCGATATTTACTTGACCGCTAGAGGGCGCGCTATTTTGAAACGTAACATATGGTCGTAATTCGGTGCTTGACACACGACCTATGTGGTCGTTTTCTCGAGGAGGACAGTCTCTTACTATCTGTCTCAACCACAGTCTGAACTGGACTCCTTCTTTCAAGATGCCTGATTAACATCTGCAAAAATGCTTTGGACTTACCAATTTCTAGAAGTTTGCGGAGATGACCTAAGAGAGGGTGGGCGCCCTCTCCGCAGAATCGTCCCGCAAAGTCATCCAAATCAAGGGCCCACACAAAGGCACCGCCAAACTTCTGCTCCTGCAGGTAACGCACCTATAGGCAAAGAATAAAATAGAAATTGATGTAAATACTTTAGAGATGCTTTGAATGTGCTTAAAAAAGAGCTGATGTTCCACGTACCTTGGTCTCGTAGCTCTCCCTGGTGTCAAATCCCACCCACTCGTTGTTCTTGCTGGCATAGGGAACTTTCTGGTCCTCAATCCACTGAAGGGTGGTGCCCTTCAGGAAGGTGCAGATCTAGACAGGCATCACATTTCTTTTCAGGCGGACCATTAACTGCTATATGTATTTAACATCATATTGAACTATATCATAATGGGTGTATTCCAGTCAACCCTAAACTGTACCTCATAGTAAGCCCAGAATCCACCTTCACGTGTGAATGGTCCGGCTGATGCAGGGCCGCTAGCTGGGGCTCCAACGCCAGTGTTTGATGATGTCAGACGGAAGGTACGACCATAAGCCGCAAATCCCATCCTCAGCTTCTCCACTGGGGTGCCGTTGTCTCTCCAGTATTTCATGGCATAGTCCTGCAATAGTCGATGCAAGAGGTGAACTAAAACTCTATAGAAAGGTTGGTACAACACCCAAGTTATTTTTTCTCCAATTCCCAATGTCTGCTTACAGTGTTAAAATAGATGAGGTCGCCAAAGTCCTCAGATCCGCGGAACAGTGGGCTGTTGTGTCCAGTGAACTGCTCCCAAGTTCCATGGAAGTCGTAGGTCATCACATTGATGAATTCCAGTTCCCTGCAGATAGGGAGGAAAAAAATAAATAGTTGTTTCAAAAACCTTTGCAGAACTTTTCTCTCAAGAGAATGTATAATGTACAACACACTCACTTGGCAATCTCAGCAATCTCATATCCAGCATCAATGGTTCCCTTTCCAGCAGACACCGCAGCAGTAAGCATTAGCTGAGGATTTCCGGTGGACTTGGCCTCAGCTGCGTAGGCTTCAACAAGTTCCTACAAATAAAGACCGAAGAGTAAATAAGAAAGTGATGTTAACGTTTGAAGAGTTGCTGAGAATTACAGCAAGAATCTCAAGCAGGACTACCCACCCTGCAGAGCAGAGTGAACCTCTGTTTGTCCTCTGGGGGACTTCCACGGGCACCAGGGTACTCCCAGTCCAGATCCAGACCATCAAATCCATGAGTCCTCAGGAATGTGATTGTAGACTGGATGAATTTCTGACGGTTGGCTGGAGAGGACACCATTATGGAGAACCTGCACGGAAGATTGAGCTCTGTTATCATAAGTGTTACGATTCAAACAACTTTTTTCATGAACATAGGCTAACTGCCATAGAATAGGATATGTTATTAGTTGTTATGGAGCTCTGGGAAGGTAGACATCGGGCCATATAGCTATGTAGCTAGTTAGCTAGGTAGCTTGGTAGTTATTAGGTTGTTATTCTGCGGAGCAGCAGGGAGTGAGGTGGAGGAACCTTTAGACCCACCGGTGCTGCTCTTCACCAGCATGTTTAGTAGCATAGCTAGTTAGCTAGCTAGCATGCTATTCCACTGTTTTAATGTCTTAATGCACTTCAATTTTACTCATGTCTGTTTCTAACTAATTTTGCACATGCTAAGTGCTCTATGTTAAAGATCAGCTAAATCTGCCTAAGGACAGTTAGCTAGCTTGCAAAAATAGCTCTAACTATATATATATATATATATATATATATACAGGGTGCGAGTTACGGGGGAGCAGGGGGAGCCATGGCTCCCCTGGTGGCCACCTGAGCTCCCCTGGAAACATGATTTGTGAAATTTGGGGGGAGCTCTAAAATATTGATATGATTGCCAAATTAATTATATTTTGGCCATGGTTTTCCCTCAAAGGTGTAAAATAAGAGAAATAAAATTGTATTTTTAGTTCGTGATTCATGAAAAAAGTGTTGCCTGCTTGCACGTCGGAGGCGCTTGAAGCGTGGGGGCGCTGCCTGCACCGGACACCGTGGTATAACTCGCACACTGGTTCATGGTTGGTGCCGCTGGCTGCTCTTATCGCGTGTTTGGCTCCGTGAGCCCATGTGATGTATGATGTGATGATGATCGATCGGGGTGTTTCATGTAAATATTGTACATAGACCTATGGTGTGCGTGCAACGGATTTGCTCTTCATAATAGACATATGCTGTTGCTATTAATGACAGGATCAGCATTTAAACTTTGCCCCCCTCAAAAAAAAAAAAAAAAAAAAAAATGATCGCCCGCCCCAGCCCGCTCCCCGGGACCTGGGTATACGCACGATCATTTTTTTTTTTATATATATATATATATATATATATATATATGTTATATTTCGCCTTCACTTCATGCCAGTTAAGCCAGTTAATTGGACTTGATGTTACAAGGATGTAGTGGTTAAAGCATTTTTGAGAACCCTGTATTTGTTTATAAGGATGTTATACATTGTGTTTATGTTTTAAAATGTTACTCACTGTCTTGAACCAAAGTTCCACCCTCCAACAGCCAGCAGAGTCTTCAGATGAGGATTTCTGCAAACAACACAGAGTGTAGGTCATTTCCATCACCCTTTGTTCAAGCTTGTCATTTCTCATATGTCTCAGGAATCATTATCAAACTGAAGACTTTCTGTTAGGACCAGAGCTACTGCAGCTTAGCCTGAGCTCTGACCGACAACTTGGCCCACTTACTTGGTCTTCAGGGCATTGAAAGACTTGTAGAGGACATCATCGTTCCACTCGTAGGTAACCAGCTCGTTGTTAGAGTTGATGATGGAGAAGGCGTAGATCAGGGTGGTGCACAGGAAGGGATCCACATCTTGTGGCATGTACTTCCCCTCGCCAGGTCTGTACTGGGACCAGTTGGTGAAGTAACATACCATCTGGGTAGCAGATCCTATATTGGAGTATAGGGATGTTAAAAAAAGTTTTTATTCCAGCCATTTCAAACAAGTGAAAAATCTAAATGATGCTAGCTGATCAAAAAGAAATACAACTTACCCAGCTGGCATATCACCAGGCACAAGCCTAAAAAAATATGGAAAAAGAACAATTAGACAAATAAAAGCACTTTTTAAAATCCTAAAAAATAGCTGAACGGGAACTTTGGCAGCCAACAGGAAACTGTAAAAATGTGAGTGGTGTGCAACATAGCGGACTTGGTGAAGAGAAAGTATCAATACCACAATATCACAAATAAATAAATAAAAATAAATTTGCGTTAAGAAATCAATTACAGTATGCACAATCAGGATGACAAATGTATAGATATTATAGTCTGTTAGTGAAGAGTAACGGCAAATGCATATACATATATATACAATACCTGCTAGAATTGTGAGCCTGGTCATCTCGGATTCACTTCTCACAACTTCACTGGATTACTGTTAGACAAAAATGAACCAGGGTCAATGATTGAAACAACAGAAAGCCATCAAGATAACCACAATTACAAATGAGAACTGTGTTTACCTTTGTTAACTCACCTCAGGACTAGATGAGTGACCCAAACAACAGCAGCAACGTTGGGCCTTTTATACAGTTGATTGTGCACAGAAAAAGGAGGAGGTGTAGCAGCCTTTGATACACTGGGGGTAATAAATATTATGATTATTAGAGCATCGATAAGATCTTGCAAAGTCTGAACCGTAGGATATGTGGACAATAATTTACCAATGCATCACTTTGTCCGCACACAGCATGCGTGAGCCGGTTGTTATTTAGGTCAATAAATCAATATTTTATCTTTGCCTAAATGTCTTTTTGTCACTGTAAAATATCCCTGTGAAATATTTTTTTTTTTTTTTGCATTTGAAATGCAGATGTTAGCTGGATCGATATTCATATTATTGAAATGAAATACCTGGTTTTAATTTTCGCTGTTGCACTGACATAACGAGTAATTTGATAAGACTGGGCTACATGGTGATCATAATTTTACAAATTTGCACTGGGAATTGTTCTAGAAGTTTTAAATCAAAAAATGAAACATGAAACTGATGTAAAGATACCAAGTACTAGGCATGTTCATTTTATTGGAGATATACAATACAAAATAGTAATTAAGTTAATAGATAACAGAGTTAATGACATCTAAATTCAAATGATAATAAGCAAGTACAAATTATTGAAACATAAAACATAAAAAAAACTCTGTGATGGAGAGATGGTGAAGTGAAATTTTAAAAAGTACTCATTATGTGACAGTAGATATGTTTTGACTGGCTGCACAATAATAATCAAAACAGATGCATTATGCAACATTACTTTATCTCTTCCCTTTGTTGAACACTGACCATGACCATTGGCCATCAAGATGTTCCACAGCTTGTTATTACACTCTCACTTGGAGATAAGTGTGGAGCTGGCTGGGGCATTCTGGGACACAGGGTGGTGTTTGTATAGTCACAAAAAAATACAAAGAATATCAAACACACAGAAGGTGCCCTCATAATCTACAAACCAAAAAGATACTTGTGAACTAAGGCATTTTGAAAGATGCATTATTATTATTATTATTATTATTTGCCTGTATTCTATTTATTATGCTTAACAAATAACAACACAATAATCATCAAAAGAGAAATGTTGTTGCTTAATCTAAAAATTAGACAAATTACCTAATTGTACCCCAGTAATAATTTAGTGTATTCATTTATTAAATTACATTGTCCTTATTGGTTTATGGAAAAATTGCCATCTAAAGTTACCCTTGACCATATTGATGACCTCTGTGCTTTGTCTGACCAGCAGTTGAAGTCCAAAGCCAAAGTCCAGGACAACTCATCAAATTCAATACTCGTCAAATACCACAGTTTTGTCAGTGCCACTCAAGACAACTGACATACTATAAAGTGTGTGATCCCACCGATTACAATTTTAAAGTCTGAAGTTTGCTTCTGGTGTTTCTGGTGTGGAGCTGTTAACAAAGTTAGCTTCTTAATTCAAGTTCAACTTTACAGCTGAGTGTTACAGAAACTTAGGAGCCAATAACATTGGTAGCCTGGTTGTGACAGTATCGACGTTGTGGAAGTGACCTGTCAATTACAAGGTAGCCACACCCTAAAACATCCCCTGCTTTATGGTCTAACATAAACTTGTGTTTACAACATTCACTGAGATAATAAATCAAGTGAGAAATAGGGTCCTTTTCTCTTAGACTTCTATACAATCAGACTTGTTTTTGCAACCAGAGGAGTCACCCACTGATGGCCAGTGGAGAGAATGCAAGTTTCTCTTTAACTTTGGCTTCACTTTTCAAAGGGGTAGTCCACACAGGGCAGGTGGGTGGAGAGGATGGATGTGTGTAACAAACACAGGACTTTCAGGAGGTCGCTGTGAGACTGGGAGTAAACATTGACATTTTGTCATGTCAGTGACTCACGTGACATGTTTGTCACTCGCTAGTCAAGTAAGTGGAAGTTTATTTTGAAAAGACCAATTTTACGCCGTCACTGACATGAATTGCTAACACTCTGAGTTGCATAATTTGATGCATCGGAGAGTGTGTGAAATGTCAACACATTCTCACTCCCAACTCCTCAAATCATCCTCAAACCAAGATCTGGCTCTGACTAGCACTCTTGCTTCAGGTTTGTCAGGGACAACATGTAAGTTTCTGCTTCTTGCATGCACAGTGTCTTTTTAAAATAAAATTCCACCTTCACAGGTGGTTAACAATAAAGGTTGCAATCAGACTACTTCAAAGCCTTGATATGACGGATTTTGAGTATTTACAATGCACAGGCACAAAATGGATTTTTATTTTGGGTGTGCCTTCTTTTCATAGTCAATTATCTTGGGGAATATTACTCGTGTCATATTCTGACCACACAAATGCTTACTGCATTTTCCTAAGAAGAATCAACTTAAAGCAACACTTAAGAACTTTTCCTCTTCGGTCCCCCTACAGGTTGGAAGGGAATTGTCCATTACTGCCGTCGTAATAATTTAGCCTACTGCAGCCTACCGTCGCACGCACGTTATTTGTTTGTATGCAGAACCGGCTCTGGAAAGGGTGAATGATTTGAACGATGTCCAGTGACAAGTTAGAGTAGCTAACGCCTTAGCTAAGATTAGCCAACATGAGCCATAGCGATAGTTACCTATATATTAGCACAATAGCTAATGCCTTAGCTAACATGAGCCAATAAAATAATCGACATGTACACAGATGCACATGTATTATTTACAAGTCCAGCAGCAACAAAGCCAAGTCACCATCCGTCTTGTATTTGTAGCCTCCTTCAGCTCTCGCCAACGAGTGTGAGCCGGTCCGATATTCACTCTAGTTCGAGCTCTTTCTTTGTCATCCTCCCGTTCTCTTTTCTTCGCCTCATCAGACATTATACTCCTCCTTTTCTTTGCAGGCTCTGCCAAGACGCCAATTTAAAAACTACATAGCTGCAAGGTATCTTCCAGGTGCCGGGTGTTCTCCCACTGATCTCTACACAGAGCCTCCACCTACCATTTGTAACGCTTGCCGTAAAGCAGGTCAAATTCGTAGTCTCATTAGAACTACAAAACCGCTACCCAACGAGGCAAAGTTACATAGTGAGGTTACAGCCAATAGAGGGCTGCAGAGCGAATGCTGAAGTGCCGTTCACCCGTTTTGAGGTGATGAACCAATGAAACTATTTTGGAAACATTATTTTAAGGCACTAAATACTCTTTAGTGTTGCTTTAAACCTGAGTGGATTAATGATTTAGAGCAATACGTGAAGCAGTAAAACAGTAATGAGCTAGTTCCAAGTGCCAGAGGGCATGTATGATACGGTGATGGGTAGAGCCAAATATGAGGTAACACATTCTGGCAGGCGATCATCAAACATATACTGTCTCCATCTGCGGTGCCAGATAGATACTGAGGTGTTGGTGCTGACACACCCCTATCACTTGCCAGAATATAAATGCAAAGGTCTTCAGGCACTTTCAGGCAGCTTTTTTTCATCCGTCAAACAAGAAAATTACTTTGCACAGAAACCTTGCACACTGAGTCGGGAGGAAGGGCACTGCCTCCCTGTCCCACATGAAGAAGAATCAATAGCCCTTCATACAATAAAATGTTTTTAAAAATTAAATAAAAAATTACAAACAATTTAAACAAGCAAAGTAAAGAATATGGCCTATAGACAGTAACTAAAATGTTTACTCCACCACCGCAGAGAGCGGTTCATTCACTGACCTGCGCAAAAACCGTCCAGCTGCTGGCGTTGAAGGCAGCAAGTAGGAGTAAATAACAATCATGGAAAAAGTTGAGAAAAGAAAACGGAAAGGAAAATTGTCTCTCATCTACAGCAATAACGAGTTAGTCTGTGGCATTGTACGAGCACTTTATAGGGAACAACTTCATGGCACCTTCTCAGTGACTAGACATTTTTACGGAGAGATTCTGCCGTAATCAGGGGAAGAGGAGCCCTCGATATTCAGTGAACTTTGATTTGGGGCGTAACACCTCAAGTCATAATAACTCCGATGACGACAGCTGAATCAAGACCTTACTCAGGAACACAGTGTTAGATCGTCTTAATGCACTGGACATGTTCTCTATGGAAAAGAAACTTGTCAGGGAGATCCTAAACTTAAACCATAGAGTAATTGAAAAATATCCATGTCTCAAGGAAAGGTTTACATATAAAAAGATAAAAGATGTACAATTTCTACATGTGCTTAAGCGAACCCTACTGGTGATGATAAGTAATAGCACATTTAGAACATTTTCTTGTTATCCTGCATTATAATCACAACATTTTTGGTTACCCAAAAAATTGCAGTCCCTCAGAAATGGTAAATGGTCCTGATTTATATTGCGCTTTTATCTAAAGTGCTTTCCAGGAATGACTGACAATCGCAGAGTCAACCAAGCAGGGCAACAGCCAGCAATTAGGAGTAATTAGGGTGAGGTGTCTTGCTCAGGGACACCAGGCACTCAGCTAGGAGGAGCCAGGATCGAACCGGCAATCTTGCGGTTGCCAGCCAACCCGATCTACTTCCCGAGCTAAACTCCCCCAGGTGGAAAAAGATTAACCAGCCCCCACTGAGTCCGATGCATTTTTTAATATATATGTGTTGACCAAACTACCCCGATCAGATCCAGGTGTAATTCAGGATGTCAGCTGTCCAATTTGCAGCACTACTGGAACTGCACGTCAGAAAGAAGACCACCAATCTCCACGATCCAACTGACCCTGAACAGGCTGCAGCATGTTCCCCAATCTGTATCCGACCTGCAATCGCTACCACAATCTGTCCTTCGTCATTGTCATCATCTTTATAGTCTTCAGACTGTTTGTCTAACAGCGTCTTGCTTTAAGCGACGAAGTGGATGAGCTTGTCTGTTGGCATTTTAAATGTTTGTGGGCCCGATGGTGACTCGAGTGGTCAAAAAATGTTTTTTAGCAGATGGGAAAGCGCAGAAAATCATCAACCTATTCTGAATTGTTTTTGATGGACGAATGTTTTGGAGTCGATGTGTAAACTTGATGGACATAACTTGAGGTCGAAATTGGGGGGTATGTTTCCTTTTGCACTTTGAAAAGTACTGCCCATCTGTTTGAGGTTTCCTGATCCTTCCTATCCAGCCTCAGATTGTCCTAGTAGCACACAGACACGTTTCTCCCTTGTTGTTCTGAGGATTGTCCTCAGTTATATATTATATATATATATATATATATATATGAAATACTGCGCCACTCCATCATCAAAAACAATGGCTGGTTTAAAATACCAGCATTTCCCCCCAAAAGATCTGCAGTAAATTTATGTGGATGACATATCTCCATTGGGACAAATACACAAATCTTGAAATCTTACTTGGCAATCTCAGCTATTTCATAACCAGCATCGATGGTTCCCTTTCCAGCAGACACTGCCGCACTCAGCATAAGCTGAGGATTTCCTGTGGCCTTGGCCTCAGCTGCGTAGGCTTCAACAAGTTCCTACAAATAAGAGCAATTAATAAGAGGCTTTCAAAATGATAGTGTTATCAATGCAATATATCAGTTCCTTATGGCGCAAACGTTCATCACCCACCTTGCAGAGCAGACTGAACTTCATCTTGCCCCCTGGGGGACTTCCATGAGATAAAGGGTACTCCAAGTCCAGATCCAAACCATCAAATCCATGAGTCCTCAGGAATTTGATGGAAGACTGGATGAATGTCTGACGGTTGGCTGGAGTGGAAACCATGATGGAGAACCTGAGGAAATGTTTATTTTATTATATAGGACATTGTCCTAAAATGCATCAGTGCTACTGCTCATGAGTTTAACATATATCATGCTTGTATTTTTGTCTACATATATGCCATGTTTGGGATGTTTTTAATGGAGGGCACATTTGCTAAACAAGTAGAAACACTCACTGAGTTGAGCCAAAGTTCCATCCACCAACAGCCAGTAAGGTCATCAGACCAAAACATACCTGCTAGAAGACTGCGCTTGGTCATCTTGATTTTCAAAGCTCACAACTTTATACTAGAATAAATAATCAGATTTGTCAAAGAAAAAAACAAAGTATATCATACTAAAAAAATATACAAATTCAATACAGTAGCAATGACGTAAAATTCCCTTGCACCATGTTAAAAAAAAAACGTTTACCAAGAAGCATCTTAATGATTCATTTTATGGATTGAAGTTCAGTATTGCAGAAAGTGCACTTTCCCTGTCACGACCTGTAAATTGGTGTAACTATGCCTGGAACATGCAGAAATCACTGTGTATACATTTTTCTAATTCCATTCTCTGAAAACTCAATCATACTAAACTAGAGCTTAATCTCTCCTAAGAAGTAGCACAAGAGGAAAATCAGAACTGAAACTGCTCAATTCCAATTGCATGCTTACCTTGGATCTCAGAAGGAACCAAATATAGAGGAGTTTTCGATCTTCTTATATACATCACAGGAGCAAGATATCTGTCCTCTTCACATACCATGAAAGAGAGGTGGGCAATAATGATTTGTTCTGTATATTGTAAGTACAAAACAGGATAAGATAAGTAACATCAGACCAGAACTGGCATATGGTGATAAGCTTTAATATATGGCATATAGACAGTGTCACAAACCAGCATATTTCTGTACTAGATAGGACTCAATTAAGGTAATGACATGAACAATTTTACTGGGAAAACTCAAAGCAGCAACATAAAAACAGGAAATAAGTATATTTTTAATCAAAGTGGTACTGTGATCTCATGAACACTGTTAGCAACACACAAATCTGGTGGTGTTTTTATGCCTTAGTCATTTATAGCAGGTGTTACCATGTCAACATGTTTCAAGAGAGCTGTTCAAGGATATCTTCACCTCATTGACTTGTTTCCAATGAGCCAAGAGTATGTCATGCTGCACATGTCTATTCTACATGCTCCGTCACTCTTCATTGATAGTCTCAAATAGCTGACGCAGTTGTTTTGAGCATTAGGAAAGACTGCAACTGGACCTTACACTATATTGTCAAAAGTATTCGCTCACCTGCCTTGACTCGCATATGAAGTTAAGTGACATCCGATTCTTAATCCATCGTCAGTCCACCCTTTGCAGCTATAACAGCTTCAACTCTTCTGTAAAGGATTTTAACAAGATTTAGGATTGTGGACATTTTTTACCATTCTTCCAGAAGTGTTTGTGAGGTCACACACTGATGTTGGACAGGAAGGCCTGGCTCTCAGTCTCCACTCTAATTCATCCCAAAGGTGTTCAATCGGGTTGAGGTCAGGACTCTGTTCAGACCAGTCAAGTTCATCCACACCTGGACCTTGTCCTGGACCTTGCTTTGTGCACTGGTGCACAGTCATGTTGGAACAGGAAGGGGTCATCCCCTAACTGTTCCACAAAGTTGGGAGCATTGAATTGTCCAACATCTCTTGGTATGCTGAAGCATTCAGAGTTCCTTTCACTGGAACTAAGGGGCCAAGCCCAGCTCCTGAAAAACACCCCCACACCATAATCCCCCTCCACCAAACTTTACATGTGGCACAATACAGTCAGACAAGTACCGTTGTCCTGGCAACCACCAAACACGGACTCTTCCATCAGATTGCCAGATGGAGAAGCGTGATTGGCCCCTCTAGAGAGCGTCTCCATAGCTCTAGAGTCCAGTGGCGGCGCGCTTTACACCACTGCATCCGACGCTTTGCATTGCACTTGTATGGCTTGGATGCAGCTGATCACCATGGAGACCCATTCCATGAAGCTCTCTACACTGTTCTTGAGCTAATCTGAAGGCCACATGAAGTTTGGAGGTCTGTAGTGATGACTCTGCAGAAAGTTGGTGACCTCTGTGCACTATGTGCATTACCCTGGAATTCACTGAGCTCCTGGGAGCAACCCATTCTTTCACGTTTGTGAAAGAGTCTGCGTGCCGAGGTGCTGCTTTTATACACCTGTGACCATGGAAGTTATTGGAACACCCGATTTCAATTATTTGGATGGGTGAGTGAATACTTTTGGCAATATAGTGTATTATATTTGGCAATATAGTTGTGTACCATCAACTCAAATTTGTGTTTTTCAATTTGCTGTGGTAAACATTTCCTACTGCTTTAAAAATATTTTTTATAAGTATTTATTTCCTTTTTTCACTTTTGACCCTCACAAAATCAACAAACATAATCCAGATGAAACTACATAGATGTCATATAACAGCCAACGTGTTTCTGTATCAGCATTAATCCAACATGTATGGTCCAGCTGCAGTCTTTCCTCATGCTTAAAACTCTCACCTCTTTGAGACTATCAATGTAGAGTGATGGAGCATGCAGACTAGACATGTGCCGCAGCACTTACTCTCGGCTCATTGGAAAAAAGTCAATGAGGTGAAGATATCCTTGAAAAGCTCAAGGACAATGTTGAAATATGTTGACGTGGTAACACCTGCTATCAATGACTAAGGCATAAAAACACCACCAGATTTGTGCGTTGCTTACAGTGTTCATGAGATCACAGTACCACTTTGATTAAAAATATACTTATTTCCTATATTGCTGCTTTGAGTTTTCCCAGTAAAAGTTTCCATGTCATGACCTTAATTGAGTCATATCTAGTACAAAAATATGCTGGTTTGTGACACTGTCTATATGCCATATATTAAAGCTTATCACCATATGCCAGTTCTGGTCGGATGTTACTTATCTTATCCAGTTTTGTGCAGACAATATACAGAACATATCATTATTGCCCACCTCTCTTTCATGGTATGTGAGTGACTGATATCTTGCTCCTGTGATGTATATAAGAAGATTGAAAACTCTTCCACATTGGTTCCTTCTGAGATCCAAGGTAAGCATGCACTTGTGTATTCGCAACAGAACAGTCTCAGTTCTTCTTTTCCTGCTACTTATAAGCTCTAGCTTAGTATGACTTGAGTTTTCAGAGAATGGAATTAGACAAATGTATCAATAATGCGTCCTGTAAGTTGTTGGAAAGATATGTGAAAAGTTAGCTGTAGTAGGGAATTGTTACAGGAGTTTGCACAATGAAGTTCAACTCACGATGTTCATAATTGAGATGTTTCTTTGGTAAAATTATGTTTGACAGAATATGGCAAATGGGTAATTTATGCCATTGTTGCTATTGTGAATTGCTCGAACAATGTGAAAAAGAAGTATTAGTTACAGTAATGTGTGAAGTCTTGAGTGTAAATAAGATAACTTTGATTAGAATTATTTGTTTCAAATTGTTCCAAAAACAATTCCAGAGAAAATGCAGTCATGTTATGTGCATTATTTTCATCTTTGTTTTTTTCCTTGACAAATCTGAATATTTATTCTAGAATAAAAGAAGATCAAGTTGTGAGCTTTGAAAGTCAAGATGACCAAGCTCAGTCTTCTAGCAGGTAAACATTCCTCAGGCCTCAGTGCTTTACATCACCATAATGTCTTGATAAACATGACTGATACATTAAGCTCTATGTATGTATGTTATCCATTCACTAATTAGTACGTCCCTTTAGGCTTGTGCCTGGTGATGTGCCAGCTGGGTAAGTTACACCCGAGTGTTCACATTGAAGATTATATTGCTTGAGCTTTATGTCTAAAACTGTCTGAAAACAATAAAGGTTGCATGCAATGATGACCATAGATTTCTCTGATCTCCAGCAACCGCCTCCCAGATGGTGTGCTATTTCACCAACTGGTCACAGTACAGAGCTGGGAGCGGGAAATACATGCCCCAAAATGTGGACCCCTTGCTGTGCACCCATGTGATTTATGCTTTCTCCATCATCAACAACAAAAATGAGTTGGTTACCTATGAATGGAATGACGAGACCCTGTACAAGGCCTTCAATGGCCTGAAGAGCAAGTAAGAACGCAGCTTGTACTTCAATCTGTGTATGAATGATTCATATTAAAATGAGAATTTTTTAAATCCTAGTTTAGCTATATACACTGTATGTGAAAACAGGCAACTCAATTATTCTGAATTAAATAAATCCTATCAAACCACCTGTATGTTTTAAAGGAACCCCAGTCTGATGACCTTACTGGCTGTTGGTGGATGGAACTTTGGCTCAACTCAGTGAGTTTTTCTACATGTTTATCAAATGTGCCCTCCATTAAAAACATCCCAAACATGGCATATATGTTGACAGAAATATAAGCATAATGTGGGTCAAACTCATCAGCAATTATGTTGATGCATATCGAGACAATGTCTTGTTTAATAAAAGAAACATTTCCTCAGGTTCTCCATCATGGTTTCCACTCCAGCCAACCGTCAGACATTCATCCAGTCTTCCATCAAATTCCTGAGGACTCATGGATTTGATGGTTTGGATCTGGACTGGGAGTACCCTGGATCTCGTGGAAGTCCCCCAGGGGACAAGATGAAGTTCAGCCTGCTCTGCAAGGTGGGTGATGAATGTTTTTGCCACAAGGAACTGATATATTGCATTGCTAACACTACCATTTTGAAAGCCTCTTATTAATTGCTCTTATTTGTAGGAACTTGTTGAAGCCTACGAAGCGGAGGCCAAGTCCACAGGAAATCCTCAGCTTATGTTGAGTGCTGCAGTGTCTGCTGGAAAGGGAACCATCGATGCTGGTTATGAAATAGCTGAGATTGCTAAGTAAGATTTCAAGATCTGTTTATTATTAGGGAGATTTGTCTTGGACAAAAATGCTGCAGATCTTTTGGTGGGAAACGTTCTCATCTTAACCAGTCATTGTTTTCGATGATGGGTTGACTCAGTACCTTGTCTTAATCAGCATTTCATATGTATATCAGGCATCTTGACTTCATCAATGTGATGACCTATGACTTCCATGGAGCTTGGGAGCGATCCACTGGCCATAACAGCCCACTGTACCGCGGCTCACATGACAGTGGGGACCTCATCTACTTCAACACTGTAAGAGAAATATTGGTGACCTTTGTCACCCCAAACATCACTGGATGACATTATTATGACATAACTGATGAAGAAATGCCCCAGATAAGGTCATAGTGATCAACAGCCTGGACTTGGAGAGAACACATTTTTCAAGAAGCTTAAAGAGTTATGGAAATACAATAATACATTCTAGATTACCCTTGTGATGAAGTTGTGTCTGTGTTATTCATTCCCCTTTTTCTACTTCAGGACTTTGCCATGAAATATTGGAGAGACAAAGGCACCCCAGTGGAGAAGCTGAGGATGGGATTTGCTACTTATGGTCGTACCTTCCGTCTGACAACACCAAACACTGGTGCTGGAGCCCCAGCTAGTGGCCCTGCATCGGCTGGACCATTCACGAAAGAAGCTGGATTCTGGTCTTACTATGAGGTAAAGTATGAACAAGCTCAAATACATTTAAACACAGGAACAATGGCTGGACCATGGAACGCTCCAACAACCTTCCTTTAATCTGGTCTTTCAGATCTGCACCTTCCTGAAGGACGCCACCATTCAGTGGATTGATGACCAGAAAGTTCCCTATGCCAGCAAGAACAACGAGTGGGTGGGATTCGACAACAGGGAGAGCTATGAAGTCAAGGTATTTCACCCATCAATATACAGGGAATACAGGTTTGGGTTTGATCTCCATGGTGGAATGATATAGATAGATAAATTCTTCCTTACTTTTTGGTTTGTTCAATCCTTAGGTCCAGTATATGAAGGACATGAAGTATGGAGGTGCCTTTGTGTGGGCCCTGGATCTAGATGACTTTAATGGAGAGTTCTGTGGACAGGGAAGTCATCCTCTGCTGTCCCATCTGCGCAAACTCATCGATGTTGGTAAGTCCTACTTCTCTTACATTTTATGAGCCAATATGATAAAGGTAAGACACGACTCATCATGTACAGTACTAAATTCTTGGCAGGTTTTTTTGGAATCACAGTAATATCCTTCAAACAAGGCATATTCTTAAACTTTGGATATTGTCTTTGTGTGTCTTCCACATGTCACAGAGATGCCTCCACTTCCATCAACCACGACCAAGAAACCTAGTGTAACTACAACAGCATCAGCCACATCCACAACCTCCAAACCTGCTGGCACCACCGTTACACCAACAACCACAACAACCCCCAAACCCAGTGGTACCACCAATGCTCCGTCTACCAAAACCACCATCCCTATCCCAGGACGTGGCTTCTGCAAAGACAAGCCTGACGGCACATATGCCCACCCAACTGACAACAGAAGCTTCTATTTGTGTGTAGGTGGTCGAACCTATCGGAGAACGTGTGGAGTCGGCACCGTTTTTGATGACAGCTGCAAGTGCTGTGGATGGCCCTAAGTGTTAACTAGTGTTGGACTGTCCCCAAATGACGTTGAATGCCTCCAGAAAGAGATCTGTTTTCATGCTTACTACAATGCGTTTCCTTCAGAATAAAATTATGACAGATCAAAAATATGTGTGATCCATAATTAAAACCAAATTATGTGTTTACCTTAACCTAAATATGTATAAATATTGTATATGGACAATTCTATCACTAGCATAATTTAGATTAAAGTTTAAAAAAATTTAGGGGGTTTCAAATATGAAGCTGGACATTTTCTTCTTGTAATGTAACCATTGCAACAATGTCTAACCGACTTGGGCATCACGCATGAGGCACAAATTGGCACTTTTGTCTTCAACCAGCTGTAAATGATGATAAATGATATTAGGTCTCCCACAGCCAACTTTGTGGCAACAATTTATATCACAAATATTACCTACAAAGCTAGTAAGTAAGTCACGTCACAGATAAATTATTGAGCTCAAGAAACAACACTACAACAAATTATCAACCAATTGGCAAAAAGGCACAAAAATAACTTAAAGACTCCAATAAATCACTGTGTAAGTAAATTAGCTAGACTAAATATTTCAAAATCAAATAGACACTAAAGTGATACTTGGGGGTTATTCCAGAAAGCAGGCTGAACCAACTCTGAACCTAACCCTTAACTCTGAGGAGCAACTGAAGACCAGCTCTCAAGAAGAACTGTTCTGAATTAGTTCCATCAACTCTTAGTATGTAAGCTCTGAGTTACGCGCGTGCCTGCCGACTCTACAAAGCCATCATCAATGGAGCTCCGATACTACAATTCACCATGGCAACCGGGAGAGAATTATTAGATATTACTTTGTGTTTATGTAGAAAACGAGCTCATCCTGAGAAAGAAGACCAATGTAAAAAAAATTGAACAATCAATTCTGAACTAGTTCAAAGTTCAGTTCATTTTTTTTTTTGGTGTCTGGTCTACAGTATATTGTGCATGAGCCGCGAGCAATTGCATCAATTCTGGCAGGAAGTCACACATAGAAACACGAGACAATCCGCTCAATTTTCAAAACAAAAGAAATTTTCGCAATTGACAAATGCGATCATATTTGTGTATCTAAACAGAGTAGAGACATGAAAAAAACAAACAAACACACACAAATCAAATCAAATCAATTTATTTGTAAAGCACATTTAAAAACAACCAAAGTTGACCAAAGTGCTGTACAGTTCAGTGAACAAAAAGAAATTACAAACAAAAACAAAAATGACACACACATTGAGAGCACACTCGAGACTATCAGGGACATGTAAAGGCCTGGTCAAACAAAAAGGTTTTTAGATTTGCCTTAAAGGCAGCTGCAGAGGAGGAGCACCTAATTGAAGTGGGTAGGCTGTTCCATAGTCTTGGGGCTGCAATGGCAAAGGCACGATCGCCCTTTCCTCGTAGCCTAGACCGGGGAACGGTCAGGAGCTGTTGATTTGAGGATCTAAGGATCCTTGGGTTGGTAAGGGGGGAGAGTAGGTCACAAATGTGTTGGGGGAGCCAGGCCATGTAGTGCTTGAAAAACAAATAAAAGAACTTTAAACTCTGTCCTGTACTTGATGGGGAGCCAATGAAGGGATGCTAGTATGGGTGTTATGTGTTCTTGCCTCCTAGTTCCTGTTAGCAATCTGGCAGCAGAATTCTGAACCAACTGTAAGCGGGATAGTGATGACTGGCTAATACCTAAATAAAGTGAGTTGCAATAGTCCAGCCTAGAGGTAATCAAGGCGTTGGTAACTGTATTAAGGTCAGAGAGGGAGAGAATTGATTTCAGTTTTGCAATGTTTCGTAGTTGGAAAAAACAACTTTTCACCACAGAGTTTATTTGTTTGTCAAATTTTAAATCTTGATCGAAGATCACCCCAAGATTTCTGGCATGGGTATGAAGATTGGGCGCCAGGGGACCTAAGTGATTTATTATACCTATGGAGGAGTTTGGGGGGCCAAAAAAGACCACTTCTGACTTCCCATCATTTAGTTGGAGATAGTTATTTGCCAACCATAGTTTGACGTCTTGGAGGCAGTCAAGAATGGACTCCAAGGAGGAGTTGTTGCTATGACCAGGTTCGAGCGGAAGATATAACTGTGTATCATCGGCGTAGCAATGATATGCGATATTGTGCTTTTGGAGAATGGAGCCTAAAGGGAGCAGGTATAGGGCGAATAGGATGGGGCCTAGGATGGAACCCTGGGGTACGCCGCATGTGATAGGGGCAGATGAAGAGTAAAGATTACCGATGTTAACAGAAAAGGATCTGTTATCTAGGTAGGAGGCAAACCACTGGATACCGACCTGGTGCTCAAGCCGGTTCAGCAAGAGGGAGTGGTCAACAGTGTCAAAGGCAGAATTGAGATCTAAGAGTATTAATAAGGCGGGTTTACCAGAGTCGAGGGAGAGCAGTAGGTCGTTCGTGACTTTTAGCAGTGCTGACTCTGTACTCGTGCCCTGAAACCTGACTGGAATTTGTCCATGATGTTGTTTTTATCTAAGAAGGACAGAAGCTGGGAGTAAACAATTTTTTCCATGACCTTGGATAGAAACGGGAGTTTTGAGATTGGTCGAAAATTATTTAGAAACAGCAGGATCTAGATTTGGTTTTTTGATAATTGGCTGAACAACTGCATGTTTGAAACATGATGGCACAGAACCATTAGCCAGGCTACTATTGAGGAGGAGTGACACTGTGGGACCTAGAGTGTTAAAAGCTTCCCTCAGCTGTTGGGTGGGAACAATGTCTGTGGTACAGGTAGTCGGCCTAGTATGGGAGACAGTGTCGACAATCTGAGAGAGGGACACAGGCTCAAATCTGGTGAGAACAGCAGGGCAAGGCAGGAAGGAGGAAGGGTCAAAAGTTGAAGGTGAGATTGCAGATCGAATGTTCTCAATTTTATTTATGAAGAAATGTAGAAAGTCTTCACAACTAACAGTGGAAGGGGCAGGGCAGGGGCTAGCAGTAGGATTTAGAATAGTGTTAATTGCTTTGAATAATGATTTTGAGGAGTGGGAGTTTCTGGAGATGATGTTGGCAAAGTATGTAGCCCTTGTTGCCTTAACAGCTTGCTGGTATGTGTCAAGACAGCCCCTCATGATGTCATACGAGACTTGTAACCTGTCACTTTTCCACCTTCTTTCGGCTTTCCTACATGACTGTCTCAGGGCGCGGGTGTTGGCATTAAGCCAGGGCTGGGTTTTTAGTTTTAGGTTTCCTAGGCTTGAGGGGGGCAACAGAGTCTAGAATAAGAGCACACATAGAATTGAACTGGGTTAAAAGCTCTCTGTCTGTGTGTGTCTGGATATTATTAATTATTATTTTAATGACTTATCATTGCATGCATAGCCTACATAAATACAAAGTACTGTTACATATGGAACTATAGGCTGCACTTCACATTATTATCGGCCTGGTTTAAGAAGCAACACAATTTTATACGATTTGTAATAGGGGGCCTCTCCACCAGGTCACTATAAGCCTTTGGGCTCCTTGGCCTGAAAACGCTGAAAAGACCTCTGTTCAAGGTATCTTAACTGTCAACTCAAGTTTGTGTTATTCATTCTGCTGTCCTACTGCTTTAATAATCATTTATTATATAAAATATATATTTATATATTTCCTGATACAACTACATACATGCCATGTAACAGCCAACATGTTTCTGTATCATGGTCAATCCAACATACACCTTATTGCCAAAAGTATTCACCTGCCTTGACTCGCATATGAACTGACATCCCATTCTTAATCCATAGGTTGTAATATGATATTCAGTTTCAACTCTTCTGGGAAGGCTTTCAACAAGGTTTAGGAGTGTGTTTATGGGAATTTTTTACCATTCTTCGAGGTTGAGGTGCAGGCCAGTCAAGTTCATCCACACCAAACCCTCTCATCCATGTCTTTATGGAGCTTGCTTTGTGCACTGGTGCACAGTCATGTTGGAACAGGAAGGGGTCATCCCCAAACTGTTCCACAAAGATGGGAGCAAGGAATTGTCCAACATCTCTTGGTATGCTGAAGCATTCAGAGTTAATTTCACTGGAACTAAGGGGCCAAGCCCAGCTCCTGAAAAACACCCCCACACCATAATCCCCGTCCACCAAACTTTACACGTGGCACAATGCAGTCCGACAAGTATCGTTCCCCAGGCAACCGCCAAACCCAGACTCGTCCATCAGATTGCCAGATGGAGAAGCGTGATTCGTCACTCCAGAGAAGCGTCTCCACTGCTCTAGAGTCCAGTGGCGGCGTGCTTTACACCACTGCATCAGACGCTTTGCATTGCACTTGCTGATGTATGGCTTGGATGCAGCTGATCGCCATGGAAACCCATTCCATGAAGCTCTCAAAACTGTTCTTGATCTAATCTGAAGGCCACATGAAGTTTGGAGGTCTGTAGCAATTGACTCTGCAGAAAGCTGGTGACCTCTGTGCACTATGTGCCTCAGCATCTGCTGACCCCGCTCCATCATTTCACGTGGTCTACCACTTCTTGTTGAGTTGCTGTTCCCAATCACTTCCACTTTGTTATAATACCAATGACAGTTGACTGGAATATTTAGGAGTGAGGAAATTTCACGACTGGACTTTTTGCACAGGTGGCATCCTATCACAGTACCACGCTGGAATTCACTGAGCTCCTGAGAACGACCCATTCTTTCACAAATGTTTGTAAACAGTGACAACAATCTGCATGCCTAGTTGCTTGCTTTTATACACCTGTGGCCATGGATGTTATTGGAAACAGCAACTCAAATTTGTGTTTTTCATTCTGCTGTGGTAACATTTCCAACTGTTTTAAGAATATTTTTTTAAGAAGTCCACACCTTTTTTTTAAATTTGGACCCTCACAAAATCGCAAACATAAATTCATGATGAAACTACATAGATGTCATATAACGGCCAACATGTTTCTGTATCAGCGTTAATCCAACATATATGGTTAAAGTCAATGAGGTGACGATATCCTTGAACAGCTTAAGGGGAATGTTGAAATGTGTTGACGTGATAACAACTGTTAAGAAATGACTAAGGCATAAAAACACTGCTTGATATGTTTTGCTAACAGTATTCATGAGATCACAGTACCACTATGATTAAAATATACTTATTTCCTGCTTTTATGTTGCTGCTTTGACTTTTCCCAGTACAAGTCTGCATGCCTAGGTGCTTGCTTTTATACACCTGTGGCCATGGAAGTGATTGGAACACCTGATTTCAATTATGGATGAGTGAGTGAATACTTTTAGCAATATAGTGTATCTTTGAATATGCCGCTGTTCCATGTATAAGCACAGGACAACAGTCACAAGGCTTCCTCTCAGCAACTTGCTGTTGTAAGAAGGTAACCCTCTTGTTTCCTGGGGAAAACTAGTCCACAGCTCCCTAGTGTTACAGCCACCAAGTCAAAATGTCACAAAGGCCAATAACATAAAACAAAACCAAGTTCAAATGAAAAAAAAAAAAAAAGATTAATTTTTCCAAACAAAACAAAAATAACTAAACCTGGACCAAAACAACAAAAAAGGGTCAGATGAGCTTGTTGATTGATAGATTTTGACTGATTTTATTTGGTGATTGCACAAAAAACAGCACATACGCACTTAACACACCTGGACATCATCACTGGGGATTAAAAAAAAAAAAACAATAAAAGGCTTATTTCCATTTTGGTCCTCCGCAACATAAAAGACAAACAAAAAAAACATGAAAATGATACATAAACAGGGAGGCAAAAGCACATAAGCATAAAATATAAATCAATATAATATGCTTTATATTTTATTATAATATATAAAACGAATGTAAAAAATAACATTTAAAACAATTGAAAACAATCTATAACATAAGACATTTTTATACAACATTAAAATAGAAGATGATAATAAAGCTATTCAGGTAGTTATATACAATCTCAAATCTACTAATTTAGGTGTTATTTTGGAGCCAACTTCTTTAACCTCCTTTAAAAGCAATCAGAGAAGTGCTTGTTTTAACCTCTTTATCTAATTTGTTTCATTGCACTGCTGCACTGTACATAAACCTGTTTTTACCTATCATGGTTTTAAAAGTGTAGGGTATGATGTCCGTGAAGCTACCTCAAGTGGAATATTTGTGGGACTCACCCACCAATAGAAAAATGTTTTAGTTGGTGCTTTGGCATCTTGTTTAAAATAACTTTAAATGTAAGTAGCATCTTCATATATACCACCTGCTTTTCAACTGTCAACCAGTTTAGATTCTGATGCACCTTAAAGTGATGGTTCGGAGTAAAATGCACCCTAGGTCATTTCCAATAAGACATCCAGCCAAATATCCATTGCGCTAGTACTAAGCCATTCAGCTGATAGCCCTATCTTGACCAGTGCTGACCATCACTAAAAATGCTTCTGAGGGGGTATTTGGCTGGATGTCATGGTGGAAATTACCTAGGGTGCATTTCACTCCAGCCATCACTTTAATTTGGCAATTTTTTTTTCAAGTGTATCAAATGTAAACCTGCATAGTTTTGCATGTGTTACAGTGGAATGTTTGAACACTGCAATACAATTGTCATTGTTGAAAATGTGTGTCTTTGTTACATAACAAAAATAGTAGTCGACTAGCTTCTGATAAAGTAGTAAGTCCACTAATTACTTAATTGTTCTTATTACATTGTTATTAAGATTGTGGGATAACCAACAAAGCCCACCAGCTTCAGTTTGCTGACGTTTAAACCATGAAGTGTAGCTACATAACTTTAGCTGTGACTTTTGTTTATTTAATGAAACATCTGTATTAGCTGTATGTCAACTTGTCTTTTTGGATGCAAAAATGAAAGCAATTCTTCCAAAAATAACTAATTATTTTGTGTGCCTTTTTGACAATGTTGGTTGATAATTTTTTGTAGTATTGTTTCTGAAGCTCACTACATCATCTGTGATGTTACTTGAAGCTTCGTAAGAAACATTTGTCTTGCAACTTGTTGCCACAAAGTTGGCTGTGGGAGACCAAATATTATTCTGCTTTTACCAAGTAGCCAACAGCTGGTTGGAGCCAAAAGTGCCAGTTTGTGCCTCATGCGTGATGCTTCAATGCTCAAGTCTACCTCACATTTTCAGAATGAGTCAACTTTGCAGCAATGGTAACATTACAAGAAGAAAGTGTCTCGCTCCAATTCTCCAATTTGAAAGTTTTATCTACATTAAATTAAGTACTTGTGCTATTGATAGAATTGTCCATATAGAAAATCAAAATATTTAGGTTACAGTAAAGTTGGGTTTTGATTATTTATCACACGTACTTTTGATCTGTCATAATTTTATTCTGAAGGAAACAATTGTAGACATTGCAATGTTACAACACTTTGGGCCATCCACAGCACTTGCAGCTGTCATCAAAAACGGTGCCGACTCCACAAGTTCTCTCATAGGTTCTGCGACCTACACACAAATAGAAGCTTCTGTTGTCAGTTGGGTGGGCATATGTGCCGTCAGGCTTGTCTTTGCAGAAGCCGCGTCCTGGGATAGGGATGGTGGTTTTGGTAGACGGAGCATTGGTGGTACCACTGGGTTTGGGGGTTGTTGTGCTTGTTGGTGCAACAGTTGTGCCAGCAGGTTTGGAGGTTGTGGAAGTGACTGATGCTGTGGTAGTAACACTAGGTTTTTTGGTAGTGGTTGATGGACTTGGAGGCATCTCTGTAAGAGGTGGACGACAGAGAGAGACAATATTATACCAAAGGGTGAATTTTCTAAGAATATGGCTTGTATGAAAGGTATTAATTTGATCCTGAATAATCTGTCAAGAATTTAGTGCTGCACATGATGTTTTCATTATTATTGCCTTACCTTTAACAGATTGGGTCATAAAAAGGATGAGAAGTAGGACTTACCTGCATTGATGAGTTTGCGCAGATGGGACAGCAGAGGATGACTTCCCTGTCCACAGAACTCTCCATTAAAGTCATCTAGATCCAGGGCCCACACAAAGGCACCTCCATACTTCATGTCCTTCATATACTGGACCTAAGGATTGAACAAACCAAAAAGTAGGAAGAAGTAAGGAAGAATTCCACCATGGAGATCAAACCCAAACCTGTATTCCCTGTATATTGATGGGTGAAATACCTTGACTTCATAGCTCTCCCTGTTGTCGAATCCCACCCACTCGTTGTTCTTGCTGGCATAGGGAACTTTCTGGTCATCAATCCACTGAATGGTGGCGCCCTTCAGGAAGGTGCAGATCTGAAAGACCAGATTAAAGGAAGGTTGTTGGAGCGTTCCATGGTCCAGCCATTGTTCCTGTGTTTAAATGTATTTGAGCTTGTTCATACTTTACCTCATAGTAAGACCAGAATCCAGCTTCTTTCGTGAATGGTCCAGCCGATGCAGGGCCACTAGCTGGGGCTCCAACACCAGTGTTTGATGATGTCAGACGGAAGGTACGACCATAAGTAGCAAATCCCATCCTCAGCTTCTCCACTGGGGTGCCTTTGTCTCTCCAATATTTCATGGCAAAGTCCTGAAGTAGAAAAGGGGGAATGAATAACACAGACACAACTTCGTCACAAGGGTAATCTAGAATTTATTATTGTATTTCCATAACTCTTTAAGATTCTTGAAAAATGTGTTCTCTCCAAGTCCAGGCTGATCACTATGACCTTATCTGGGGCATTTCTTCATCAGTTATGTCATAATAATGTCATCCAGTGATGTTTGGGGTGACAAAGGTCACCAATATTTCTCTTACAGTGTTGAAGTAGATGAGGTCCCCACTGTCATGTGAGCCGCGGTACAGTGGGCTGTTATGGCCAGTGGATCGCTCCCAAGCTCCATGGAAGTCATAGGTCATCACATTGATGAAGTCAAGATGCCTGATATACATATGAAATGCTGATTAAGACAAGTTACTGAGTCAACCCATAATCAAAAACAATGACTGGTTTGAATAAGAATGTTTCCCCCCAAAAGATCTGCAGCATTTTTGTCCAAGACAAATCTCTCTAATAATGAACAGATCTTGAAATCTTACTTAGCAATCTCAGCTATTTCATAACCAGCATCGATGGTTCCCTTTCCAGCAGACACTGCAGCACTCAGCATAAGCTGAGGATTTCCTGTGGACTTGGCCTCAGCTGCGTAGGCTTCAACAAGTTCCTACAAATAAGAGCAATTAATAAGAGGCTTTCAAAATGGTAGTGTTAGCAATGCAATATATCAGTTCCTTATGGCGCAAACGTTCATCACCCACCTTGCAGAGCAGGCTGAACTTCATCTTGTCTCCTGGGGGACTTCCACGAGATCCAGGGTACTCCCAGTCCAGATCCAAACCATCAAATCCATGAGTCCTCAGGAATTTGATGGAAGACTGGATGAATGTCTGACGGTTGGCTGGAGTGGAAACCATGATGGAGAACCTGAGGAAATGTTTCTTTTATTAAACAGGACTTTAAACAGGTCTTGATATGTATCAACATAATTGCTGAGTTTGACATACATCATGCTTATATTTTAGTCGACATTTATGGCATGTTTGGGATGTTTTTAATGGAGAGCACATTTGATAAACAAGTAGAAACACTCACTGAGTTGAGCCAAAGTTCCATCCACCAACAGCCAGTAAGGTCATCAGACTGGGGTTCCTTTAAAACATACAGGTGGTTTGATAGGATGTTTAATGCAGAATCATTGAGTTGCCTGTTTTCACATACAGAGTATATAGCTAAACTAGGATTTAAAATGGCAATTCTATCAATCTCATTTTAATATGAGTCATTTATACACAGATTGAAGTTCAAGCTGCGGTACCTCCTGAGAATATAATACAAGTGCTTACTTGCTCTTCAGGCCATTGAAGGCCTTGTACAGGGTCTCGTCATTCCATTCATAGGTAACCAACTCATTTTTGTTGTTGATGATGGAGAAAGCATAAATCACATGGGTGCACAGCAAGGGGTCCACATTTTGGGGCATGTATTTCCCGCTCCCAGCTCTGTACTGTGACCAGTTGGTGAAATAGCACACCATCTGGGAGGCGGTTGCTGGAGATCAGAGAAATCTATGGTCATCATTGCATGCAACCTTTATTGTTTTCAGACAGTTTTAGACATAAAGCTCAAGCAATATAATCTTCAATGTGAACACTCGGGTGTAACTTACCCAGCTGGCACATCACCAGGCACAAGCCTAAAGGGACGTACTAATTAGTGAATGGATAACATACATACATAGAGCTTAATGTATCAGTCATGTTTATCAAGACATTATGGTGATGTAAAGCAGTGAGGCCTGAGGACTGTTTACCTGCTAGAAGACTGAGCTTGGTCATCTTGACTTTCAAAGCCCACAACTTGATCTTCTTTTATTCTAGAATAAATAATCAGATTTGTCAAATCAAAGAAAAGAAAAAACAAAGATTTCATAAATTTAACCTTTTTAAAGTAATACATAATAGCAGCAATGACGTAAATTACACTTTTACCATGTTCAAAACATTTTTTTACCAAGAAGCATCTCAATGATTAATATTATGGATTGAATTTCAGTTTTGCAGATGGTGCACTTTCCCTGTTACGACCTGTAAGTCGGTGTAACCATGCCTGGAACATGCAGAAATCACTGTTTACATTTGTCCAATTCCTTTCCCTGACAACTCAATCATACTAAGAAGGAAAAGAAGAACTGAGACTGCTCAATTCTAAGTGCATGCTTACCTTGGATCTCAGAAGGAACCAATGTAGAAGAGTTTTCAATCTTCTTATATACATCACAGGAGCAAGATATCAGTCCTCCTCACATACCATGAAAGGGAGGTGGGCAATAATCATATGTTCTGTATATTGTAAGTACAAAACAGGATAAGATAAGTAACATCAGACCAGAACTGACATATGGTGATAAGCTTAAATATATGGCATATAGACAGCGTCACAAACCAGCATATTTCTGTACTAGATATGACTCAATTAAGGTCATGACATGAAAACTTTTATTGGGAAAACTCAAAGCGGAAAACAACTATGACCTCCTGAACGCTGTTTGCAAATCAAGTTGTTTTTTTTATGTTATGGTCATTTGTTAGCAGGTATTACCACTGGAACAAGCTCAGCTCAAGTTCTGGAGCTGTCCAAGGACATTGCTGCCTTTATGACTTTGTTTAAAATGGTTGAAGAGCTGCTCAAGCTGCTCATGTCTACTGCATATTTCACTACTCTTCACTAACAGTTTCAAAGAGCTGGTGCAGTTGTTTATGAGCACTAGCGAAGACTGCAACCAATATGTCAGATTACAAGACACTTTTACCTCACTGATACAGAAACACGTACGACTGGGCTAGTACCTGGCATCTGTGTAGTTTCATTAAAAAATATATAGCAGGCCACATCCTCACTCCTATGCTAACATTGTAGCTTCTCCATCAACACTCCAAATAAGTCATCGAGACATAAATACAACAGTGACCTTGTTGTTTGGACCACAGACAGTCTCTGGTTTCTCCATATAGTCTGGTGTTGGGGATGTAGGAGGAGCAGATTTGGTTATCAACAGCTAATTATTGATGTCAATATGATTATCGATATTAATAATTATATTTAATATATTATCATGATATAATCATGAATAAACAGGGCACCACCCTGGGATCAGGGAAAAGATAACCTAAAACTGTATTCAGTCTCAATATAAAGGTTTTACACTCACATGCCAATCATCGTGATTATTGGCATAGAAGTATGAAACAATCGAACAATTAAAAAGGCGTGAAATTCAAGCACTAGCCTTCACAAATTGCTGTTATCCAGTGACATATACACAACAAACACAAGAGACCGCTAGTTATAATATAATAAGATTAATTAAAATCAGTAATAATGATCACAATCAATAACACTGCAATTAACAAAGCCTTATTACCTAATAACCTAACACACAAAGCTAAGCTAAACAAAGGAAGAGACACACGTGGAGTGTGTGTGTGTGTATGTGTGTGCATGCGTGTGTGTGTGTGTGTGGAGAGAGAGAGACAGAGAGAGAGAGAGAGAGAGATGGCCGGGCGTGACCACCAGATGGAGCTATTCCTCACAGCGTTCAGGGGCGGAGCCACTGACATCAGATAGAATCGCGAGAGAGGGAGAGAGAGCGAGAGATGGCCGGGTACAGCCACCAGATGGAGCTATGTCCTTAGCGTCAAGAGACGGAAAGAGCTGGCGTGGCGGCGGTGTATGTGTGTGCACATGTGTATTAGCCGAAACATAGAGAGAGAGAATGCGCGCGTAATACACAAAGAATCAGTAAGCTATTACCATCACACGGGAGCTCGTGAATGAACTGGCATTCGTTCGGCGGGACCCCGGTCTTTTAACTGATGGCAGATCACTTACTGAGCTCGTGAATGTGTCCGAGGTTGGACACGCACTGTTACCGAGATGAAACCAAGCAATGTGGGTACATAATCAGCATTTCAAATACAACAACACAGAAAGCAACGGACTTGGCGGTCCGTGATCAAAACTTAAAACACGTTAACAAGAATTACAAGCATATCCTACACTATCAAACTTATGTCTCTGCCCAGACTGATAGCCTCTTACGGTGTCGATGTGTAGCCTGTGAGTCCGTTCCCGGCGATGGCGGCGTTCCCTAACGCGGCGGCAACGGTGGTTTTTGAGTCCCCGGCGGCAGCGGGAAAAAGGCGAGTTGCGGAAAACGGGGGGAAACAGTCTGTCGCTCGTCCAGCGAGTTTGGGCAAAGACTGTGGCCTAGGACAAAGTCTTTTCAGACGTTATAAGTTGGTCTCCTGTTGCAGCGGTGTGCTGCTGTGGAGGAGTCTACCTCCTGTTGCAACGTGGTGTTGCGATGGAAGAGCTCACCTACTCCTGTTGCAACGTCGTGTCACGATGGAAGAGAACGCCCAGCGCAATTCTGCATTTATTTACGTTGTTGCTTTGTATGCAATTGTGCTGCGTGAAACATTCGCTTTGCGTTCGGTGAACACAACAAAAAGGAATATTTTGGTGGTTCACTGTGGTGGCATTAAAATAATTCAACGTAACAAGATTGCGAGTAATTGACATGCAATTGATCATTTTGTGAAAGGAAATATGCTTATTGGCTCTTCCAGAGAAATGAGCAGATCAATATTAACCTTGTGTTTGTACCAACCATATTTGTTATCGTCCTCAGGCTCCTTCAATTCAATTTTCTTTCTACAGGCCAAAATACCAAATTTGCCTTAGAGGGCTTTATAATTTATATATAGCACACATCATCCTCTTTCCCGGGACCCTCCATCAGATAAAACTCAACATGAGAAAACAAGACTAGCTGAAACCTTGTATCTGAGAAGCAGAGAAGCTAAACCTCAACCTCAATGATTATTTTGTGAAACACCACACAAAATAAAATCCTTGGGCCCTAGTTTTGTACACCAGGCGCAGTCGGGGCTCAGTGCACCAGCGCCACGCCGACGGGGTGTGTCCGCCTGGACTTTGCAAGTTTTGCGCACGGCACAGTCTAGCGCAGGCACTCCTACCGTCACTCCTCCCGTCACTCCTACCCCCGCAAGTGGGAAAGAGGGAGGAGAAGAAGGCATGAGTGGGAGACGAGGAGGACAGAAGGCGTGGAGTGGGATTAACACAGCCGATTCAGATCTTCACCAATCAAATGAGCTCTTCTCCTCAACTTTAATGCGCAAAGGCGAGGTTCAGTGCAAGTTTCGTCACTTGACAACCCAATGACAGATGACAGCAGCAGCAGCAGCGCCAGACGGCCAAACTTTTCCTGGGATGAAACTGATATTTTGGTCCGAGAGGTCCAAATTTCAGCTGTGTTAATTCAGTCAGGCTGAGTTTCCGTTACGCGTGCCATCTGCCTTTGATCTGACGTCAGATGTGAATCTGAATCTGTGACGCCTCCCCCTGCTGCGCCGCCACACCCATCTCAGCGCAGGCGATCCACCAAACTGCCAAACAGACCGTGCGCAAGGCTGCGCTGGTCAAAACTTGCATTGCTCTACCCTGCGCTGCACCACGAAACTAGGGTCCCTTGACTCAAACGGTGTCTAGAACCTGCAGCCTGTCAATCAGTCACCAGGGTAACACTGTTCTTGATGACACGGACGTGATTCGCTTCCTGTCGTTGTTATTGTGGTGTTAGCTCTGTACGTCATACTGTGATATTTCCCCATTAATACAAATCACAAATTCTGGTTTCATACTACGGTGTCGAACATACTAATAAATGTCACACACAGTGTTGTGGTGACTAAATAGTGTCAGATGCAGCCATTGGCTCAATGCTAAGACAACCAAGACAGTTATTACAGTAAACAGCCCAGTTATCTCCAACAACATATCCAATTAATCACCGACAGATGTTGATGAAGTTTGCGATGCTTCAGTTTTGCTGTGTATCAGGGGCAGGGTGGGAATCTCACGATGTGAAAGCACACAGCGGCATTGTTATTACAAAAGTACCGGTCCGGTACCGTTCCGGTCCCCCTCACACCACGAGCCTGAAGCCCAAGCCCGACCCAGAATCCCACTGTGTCCTAAACAGTCATCAACTATATTCAGTCATAAAACAGCTTGATAGCGTTGGGAGATCCCACTGAGCGATAATGAGAGGGACTGCCTATCGATTAAAGTCTACGTCATGTCCACATTGCCGACCCGTGTATGTGCTCGTGCATCTTTAAAGATTTCATACATAATACATACATACATACATGTTTTATTGCTTTCAAGAAGTAATTCCTTTGTAAGATGTTATTGAAAAAAAAATCCAATGTTACATTAACTTGATATTGGTATGAAAAATATTTTAATAGATAATTCATGTTTGGTGCTGAATTAGGATGTTATGGTATTAATCTGAAAGGTAAAACCATCTAATTTTACTCAATGGCCGTTGTGCCCTGTCATGTGGCCTTGGTGCCCCTAAAAAAAATGAAAGTGAAGGCCAAATATCCTTGCCCCTAAAATGACGAAATTCCAACGCTGATGAAGTTAGATTGTTCAGATGGTGGATGCAGGCATGCTAACGCTAGGTGCTGTGCTAACATTAGCTACTGCTAGCTACAGCTGCTGTGGGGGATTTAGCTTTCAGGCTCTGATAAATGGTGCCTCAACTTTTAGATGGACCTTATTCTGTGTGTTCTAGATGTATTGACTTCTCCAGCTTTGCATTTCACATTACGAGTGATGTCCGTGTGTCTGTGTCGAGTCTTGAATGCGACTGTTTCCGTCACTCCATTGACCAATGCTTGCAATTTGACAATTTGACTTACTTCCTTACTAACTTACTAGGGTTGTGAACAATAAACCAATACGACCGGATATTCGGTTTAACAAGTGAGAGATACGGCTGCATCAGTAGCAGCCTCCTCAATCAATACAAATTATCAATGAATTCCTAGATGAATCGGTTACAGATTCATGGATCGGGTATCGCAAGACTTTGGCGGCATTAGACCAGAGTCTCTAAAACAACGCGAGAGCTGAAGGTGCCGGTGAAATGCCGTAGCTGGCTAGCTGGTATGAGTGATAAATAAGGGACAACATGGAACATGGAGGAGGTGGAGGTGGAGAGGCGGGCGCAGCACAGGTAGGCGGCTGCGACGCTGCCGTGTGACCGCAGGCCCTCCACGACCGCACGTGAGAGACGGACGGCTTTGAATGTCAATCGCTTGTGTCTCAACTTGCGCCACTAGAGGCGGCCGCAGCACGGGTAGCGTCCACGACACTGTCCTGTGACCGCCATCCAACGATTCAGCCAGACTTTTTTTTGGTCCATGTGATTTTGTTGTTCTGGGTTTTTTTTGCCATTGCCATACAGCCACAATGTGGGGATATGTGGTACTTTACCTTTTTGAAAAGAAACTATTGTCACTTTCGTAGAATTGGCTTCTTTATTTTATAAAATATCTACAACAAATATTAACCGTAGAATCAAATCGTATCGTTCTTACACTGTATGCAATCGAATCGGTCTGTGATAAAAGGATATCGTTTTTGAATTGAATCTTAACCTTTGTATCTAGATGTATATCGAACCGTTTACCACAGAGAGATGTGCAACCCTAATACTTACTCACTCACTCACTCACTCACTCAGCCACAGAGCCACGAATAGGGCTGGTCCTCTGGTCCAGCCAAAAAGAATAAACTTGAGGGAGAGACACTGAGGAGGGATTCCTACCAGGATGGACAGAAGTGAAAATGTAGAAAATTATTACAACTAATGTTAAAGGGATAGTTCGGAATTTTGGACATAAGACCTATTTTCCAAGTGAGCCGGTGTGTTCGAGACGTCTGGAGACGTTTTCAAGAAATTTCATTCAGTTCTTCTAGTTGCCGAGTTCACTTGTGCTATGGCTAGTGCAAGTCAATGGTTCTGGTTAGCATGGCATTAAAAACAGTCTTGCCCAATCCACAGTGCACCCAAGGCAAATCAATTAAAACACTAGACAGTCGATGTACATATGTATTGATAGAATAATATTTGAAACAAAACTAACCTTGCATTGCATGAATCATCCATTTTTTGAGGGACTAGTTTCTCAGCAGCAGTGGAATTTTACTTTGCTCCGTCGGACTCAAAACTCTAAGACGCGCCGCCCGAAATACTGCCCGTAAATAGGCAATCGAACCGGGCCGAATTGTCGGACCTCATGCCCTCAGACCTGGGTGAAAAGCGCTTGGACCTCACGCAACACCGGGCAGCCTACGGCCCAGCCAACCCACAATTACGCACCGCGATCCCGAACCTCTGCTCCGTCCGGAGAACTGTAAACCCTCGGACGCGTTGCGGGGGATTCCCTCCTGGCACCCCCAGTCTCCGTTTGTTCGGTCCCGGTTCTCAGCTCCAGCGGGGGCTTTCTCGGTCTCCACAGACGCTTCTTCACGTTCTGCCCTTTGAGCATCCCTCTCGCGCAATTCTTCCTCTGTATATTCAGGCTCGTACAGGTACGGTTGGGTTTGGGTGGAAAAAAACTCCTCATCAGAGTCTTCAAGCGTTTCAGTATATTCTCCAAAAGTGTCCATTTCTGTGAGATTGAAGAAACTAGCACTGCAGGCTACCCTGCGTCTGTAGCAATGACAGCAGGTAAACAAACTGTTATAGAACCGGTAACTTATAAGTGCTAGGTGATATCAGTCCGCTGCTGCCATAGCCTACTAGGAAGTATGACACGCTGCTGCTGAGACATAAATCCTTAAAAATACAAGGTTGGTTTTATTTCAAACATTCTATCAACACATATGTACATCAATAGTCTGCCGTTACAATTGATTTGCCTCAGGGGGGAAACTGTGGAGTAGGTATGAGTGTTTTTAATGCCATGCTAACTAGAACCATTGACTTGCGCTAGCCATAGCACAAGTGAACGCGGCAACTAGAAGAACTGAATGAAATTTCTTGAAAACGTCTCCAGACGTCTCGAACACACCGGCTGACTTGGAAAATAAGTCTTATGTCCAAAATTCTGAACTATCCCTTTAACAGCAGCAGTGGCTATAATGGAATGATAATAATGAAGCAGAATTATAGCATAGTAATAATAGAAATATTAGAGTGTTCATCTTCGATCTCCATGTACTGATGACCAAACTAGATACATGTTAATTATTGATCGCTGTCTTATATAAATAAAGCACATTCCTCCAAGCGTGAGCTATTCCTCTCTCCCCAGGACATGAATGTCAAAGGACATGTAGATCACCTGGACAATGATGCTGTGTGCATATCAATCCATTGTGCACAAAGTTGCTTTGTAAGGTCTGGAGCTAACATCTAGATTACGTTATCTCTCCTTTGTAGTCAAGAGCTGAAGAACATTGAAGATAACCATTAAGAAGCCTGGTTATAAGTAAATATTGCTACATGTCTGTTAACACATTGTAGAACAAATAAATGATTAATGTTTCTATTGATAAGTTATACAACTCACATTTGCGTATGTTGGGTGTGACGCTGACTATCTATCTGACGTGGTTGTGTGTATTTTCCACAGGTGTTTTGTAATGACACTCTGAAGGTTCCTTTCAGACTGAAGAGAAGTCTTATAAATCTTATATGATATCTTGTATCACCGACTGCTGCAGAAGCAGTTCACCTGCCCCATAAACACTTATCTAAACTGCAGCAGTGCTCCAAGTTCATGTTTCCTTTTTGGTGTCTGAATGGTGATGATCAAGTCAGAAACTACTGATTAAACACTGTGCAAATGGCCTCTTATTGATAATTCAATCGTTAATATATTGATTATAATTTATAAACATACATACATGACGGTGTTGCCTGCTTAAACACTGTAGCTCTCAGGGTAAAGTCCAAACAGTCTAAGGTGACATGAAGCCTCATCTTTGAAGAACAAAGTTCTCTTTTTGAAATGAAGAGAACTCTATGCTGACATGACTGGATGATGCATTTGTTTTGGCCAGTTCCCCACTGGCATTGGGTTTTGGTGCTGGGCTGATGTGATAAGTCTCTCGCGTGGCCACTGTAAATGATTTTATTGGTCAAAGTGCAAAATTCCAGATCACATGGAATGAAAAGCTCAAAGTTCAGTTGATTCATTCATCAAAGCATACCGTTGCATCAGCAACAGCCAAGACTGTTGGGCTGTACTTTTACATTTACATTTAGGTCATTTAGCAGACGCTTTTGTCCAAAGCGACTAACAATAAGTTACTTACAATTTGTCAAAAGAGTGGATATATTTCTATAAAACATACCACAACAGCCAATGATATCCTTTAATTGGTCCACTGTGATGGTGATTTAACGCCCTTACTAGTTGAATGACCCTCATGAAAAAAAGAAAAGAAAACCAAAGAAATGTCTCATGTGCTCTCTATTATACATCAAACACTTACTTACACTCAGCTTTAAAGGTCCCATATTATGAAAAACAGGTTTTCTCTGGTCTCTACACCTATAAACTGGTCCTCCCTGAGCCTGTCAACTCCCAGAATGAGGAGAACAAGCGACTCCTGCATGGTCTCTGCAGCCCCCACTGGTACAGCGGCGCTCCTACAGGCTGTTCAGATTCAGCTCCCGTCATTACGTAACGTCTTCACTGCTGCCTCCGGTCAGACGGAACCCGGGGCCGCGTGTCCGACAGCGCCGTGGATGACAGTCTAGGTCTGGTCTCTTGTTTCATTTTTACTAAAAAAAAACAGCTTAGACCAGCTTAGGCTGGTTGATGGTTTTAGCTGGTAAAACTGGCAGGTTGATGATTTTAGCTGCTCTTAGCGGTTTTAGCTGGTTGATGGTTTTAGATGGTCGCTGGTAGAATAGGGTGGTGGACAGTGTTGTGCATGAACGAGTTCAAAAGAACATGTTCATTTTTCTGCGCACAATATACTGTAGACCAGACACCGGAAAAAAAATTAACTGAACTTTGAACTAGTTCAGAATTGAAATGGTGAACTATGAACATGAACAGTTCACTTTGAACATGTTTGAACTGAACTTTGAACTAGTTCATGAAAAATGTGAACTGGTGGTGGATGGTTTTAGCTGGTTCAATAGCCTGGTTTGTGGTTTTAGCTGGTCTTAGTGGTTTTAGCTGGGTGATGGTTTTAGATGGTCTTAGCGGGTGGTGGATGGTTTTAGCTGGTTCAATAGGCTGGTTGATGGTTTTAGACGGTTTTCAATGTACACTTATGAGCAGGAAATAAATTGTGTGTGCATGGTTGGGGGTGTGGGATGAGTCAGTCAGTGGTGCCGGAATGGTTTCAGCGGTGGGGGGGCCAAAATGCACATGCATGTGATGAACAGCATGTGACACGTCATCAACCTGATAAATCAGTCAATTTCCCGGGTCTGTTTCCCGGGCCTAATTAATAGCCTGCATGCGCACTTGTTTTATTTATTTATTTCAATCATGTTTACAGTGTACCAACCAACGCAACACCATTTACATCAGGTTGACCGAAAAAAAAATTGACAACATTATTTTTTATCTTGTCTTATTTAAAGTAGCGGTAGCCTGTGTTAAGCCCATTGCTCACCCCAACCCTGCCCTCGCGTAGCCAGCCAGCCTCTGTCCTACTCTCTCCCTCCTCTCGCGCTGTAGGCCTATTCATACTCTGTGTTCCAAAAATATAGATTGTAAGTTTGAAGACGACAGGCTAAATGCATGAAGTGAACATGTTTAGGCTAGCTCTCTGAGACCCATCGTAGCGTATGCTACAAAAGATTATGTTGTCTTTAGACATAACGTAATGGTTTTGCGCTAGAAACATGCATTTATTTTCCTCTTAAACTAGGAGACTTTCATTTTCTCAACTAAAAAAATTAACTGTGCTGCGTCTCACGATGCGTGCAGGACATTGTGACAATGCTGCTCTAGCAAGTGGTCAGATCAGGCATGGTGAAATTACATTTTAGCACTACAGGATACGGAGAGATAAGTTTTTACTGAAAGTAAACCTCTCGTCCAGCAACTGGGCCTCCCGCTGTATTCCTCCGCTCGCAGATCAGCTGTTGGCTAATGCGTAGGGATACAGGGGTTCTGCGGTTGAGAGATGTAAAGTGGTGTGAATTTTACCGACACAACGTACACTTGGGCTGACGTAAACACTTTTAGGTGAGCCTTGTTTTAGGTTGTTAAAGGTTGTATCAGCGATTCTGGTTGCCCTCACTTCCATTGTGAGATCCAAAACAAATGGAGCCAGCTAGCCCCTCCCTCCCGTGTTTTGAAAATGATCATGGATGCGCATTTTCATGAACGTGATTGGTTGGAATACTGTTTATTTTGCTTTTGAGGTGTTGGTAGTACCATTTGTTTTTGTGTGCGATCTCGGAGCCTAGGCTCTCTACTTCTCCAAACTCTGCGCTGATCGTGATTATGGAAGGGAACAGATCAACTATAGATATGTACTTTATGTAACCCACATGATTACTGAACCAATTTATGTGATTTGAATTTAGTACCTAAGCCCATGCTCAGTTTCATGACTGAACGTGACCTCACTGTGAGTTGAGCGTGATCTCAGTCTGTGCCAAGCGCCATCGAACTCAGAGCCAAGATACTACCTCCACGTAAACGAGCTGACAAACCGCCGGGGTAATGAAATCCACGTAAATTAATGATTAATCCTCGGGCAGTATCAAGGGAACATCGCGTGAGTGTGCCAGAGAGAGAGAGAGAGAGAGAGAGAGAGAGAGAGAGAGAGAGAAGCCAGTTTCACCGTGTTAACCCTCTGTGAAAACTCCGGTAAGAACCATGCTAAATCCAAAGGGGCTAGGCCTTGAGGTTAGCTGTTGATATTAGCATGATGTGAGGAAATTCCTTTCATTGAAGTATGTTCATGAAGCCAGTCGAAGTCCCCGATATGTTTCCTAGTGTTTTAACCCACCGTGGTACCTGCAGTATCATTGTGAACCAGGAAAAGTAACTGAAAAAATAGCACGAAGCTAATGCTAATCGCGGCTGGCGCCGCTAAGTCAGGTATTACTTGTAATGGGAATGCTATTGGTGTAACTGGTTAAGCTAAATTGCCACTACTTGATCATATAAGAGAGAAAGAGATGGCATATGATGCATATTTGTGTTGATATAATGTCAGTTGTGATAGAAAAAGTGTAGTAATGTCCATAATGTTTTTTACTGCACTAAAGTTGTTAAATATTCATGTTGGTTAAAAAGAATAATTTTATACTGTTAATTTACAGTTAAAAGAGTTAAAAATATATATAATCTATGGTTAAAGATATGTAGGTGATGTGATGGGTAATTGTCATGGTAAAATACCTATCCTGTATTTTCATTTCAAATTCATTTACAATGCTTTGAATGCTGTATATCCTGCATCTGGGTAAATATATGGAAGATATAGAGTGAAATAGAGTGAAAAGTGGAAGGAAAAAGATATCATGATTTGAATAGAGAGTAATGGTTATTGTTCTGCACTCGATGTGGTTTTTCATTTTGCCGGATTAGGACTTGATTCAGATTCCGAACGGAGGAGGTTCGGTGGCGAGCCAGAAAGGACGAGCGACTCAGACGGACGGTGCATGGTCTGGCCAACTGTGGGACCCAGCAACTTCACCTGAGACACATAGGCGAGCCATAGCGGTACATCCACTGTAAACATTGGCGCATGCTGCCACTAGCATTTAAAGGTGCAGACACAGAAACAGCCCGTCCTCAGCTGCAACATGTAGCAGGGTATTTAGAGAAACAAATACCCCCCCCCCCCCCCGTTTTCAAAAATAACATCATGCACACAACATCGTTCAACCCGCATAAATCCACCGTCGAGCACCATTATAACTATGCCAAACCTATGAGCGGCAGTGTAGGGAGAAGGATAAAGCCATGCAAGCCAATCAGAATCCTCAGAATCAACAACAACAAATAACACGAGCGACTTCCCCGTTTCTCCCAGTTGACACGACAACGCATAACCGCCGCTATCCGCAAACTCCACTTTGGCCGGAGTTTTTTAGAAATAATCGTTTTCTGTGATTAAAAACTGTGCTTTTGTGTAAATGAGAGGCCAATCCGCGTGAAAATATCTGCGTTTTCCCTTCGTGTAAACGGCACCTCAGACAGCTGAAATTCAGGACCACGGATGGGTTTGGGACAATGCATATCGAATACAGTGTTGTTGGACCTCTAACAGCTATGTGGAATTGATGGAAAAACGGTATAATATGGGATCTTTAAGTTCCCCAGCATGACAAAACTTTACATTATATAGCCCTGCAGAAGAAACTCAACTGATAATCTGGTTGCAAAATATTAGAATGAACATTCGTAAATAAAAGAAGGTAGAGAGCGCACGATCAAGGACAAGGTGCAATGTGGACATCTAGTGACAGATTGTGGTTACCTCAGTTATTCCTGCAGTCAAACACCCAGCTACACAGGTAAAAATAGGAATCAGTGAAATGTATGGAATCACTATAAGATCAAGAGTAGCTGAGAATCACGTTAACGGACAGTGTGAAAACATTTTGTATGAATTCATTCAAACGTGTGAAAACCGGGGCCAAGTCCTCACTGCAGCAGCCTCTCAATAAAAAAAGCACAAAAAAAGTTTGAATTCAAATGTTTGAATTTGTTAAAAAAAAAAAAAAAGTTCTGAACAAATAGAATTATTTAAGAGATCTGTAGCTTTTGTGAACAATATGAAAACGATTTGCAGAAATACTAAGTGTGTAAGCGAGTACAAATTGATGCTAGTATTTTGGGCTTATTTTTGTCACTTCCTCAGAGTAAAATATGTTTTGACTATCCAATGTGAATATCATTTACAACTACAGAGCCGAGGAGGCGAGTCTTCTGTGCTGCCAGTCAAACTTTTTTAATGCATTTTGTATTGGAGATGATTCATTTACAACCATCAGGGTTTAGTACCATAACCACAATAAACTCCTTTTAACATACAAGGTACATTACATAGGAAATATAACTGCAAATATTTAGATTAACAATGTATTAATACAAATAATAGAGAGAAGACAATAATGTAAATTAAATTAAATTAAAGGAGAAAATAGATAAATACAAATGACAAGAGTGCACACATCCATCCATTTCATCCTCATGACATCATATTTTTACTTTGTATGTTTTTCTTTCATTAGTCTTTCACCACTGAGGCGAATGTCTACAAGGTCGTTTCTGAACAGAGGAGTTTTATTTCCCTCCATTTGAATGAAAAAAATCACCAGGAGTATCGGCTTGGACAATATCAAGTCAGCTTAATGTTAATACCAAACACATTATTTTCTCCTGAACAGCAAGAAGAGCAAGTTCAATAACTTTAAGCCTCAGTCGGGAGAATGTTGGAGTTTCTATCTGATGGTACAGTGTGTACGTACGTACGTACGTCTATTAGTCGGATGAACTTAAAAAAAATTGTTCTACAAAATCGTGACCATTAAACTGGAGCACTGGGAAGTCTATCACACACCGTTCATCTGTCTTTTGAACCAATAGTCTCATCACACTGAGACGTACGTCACGTCATCAAACTGAGCACATGTGCAAAGCATGTTGTAATTTGAGCAGAAGTTTTCATAAGCCGTCCGGTATTTCTGACCATCAATTTGATTTATCATTGTGTGTAGAAAAGTCATTCAAAAAAATCACAGTACCGTACATTGAAAACATCATATAAAGTTATAGTATATAAAAAATAGTCAAGAAAAGTCATTAACAGTCACAGTATAGCATGTCAAAACGTGGGGGGGGGGGGGGGGGCAGCTGCCACACCTTGGCTCCAGGGGAAAATGTAAATATTTGTTTTTTTAATACATTTATCGAATTACTCTGTGTCAATTTGTATTGATTAATCTATTATTTAATACATATAAATTAACTTCAAGTGAAAATCAGAACAACACAATCGATTTCTCTAGATATTATCTTTCCCAACACTTGTATCCCCCCTCCATATCTTGAAATGTGGTATCTCCCAGCCCCCCCTGACGAGACGACAGAGGTCAGAGCTGGGGCCTGTACTACGAAGCGAGTTCAACATACCCAGGGTATCTTTCAGAGATCCAGCTTAAGTTACCCTAACAAAGGCAATCGGAGATAAGCGGTCCCACGAAGCTGGTTATCAACTCGTTAACTCAACCCAGGGTTTACCTGTCCAGCTATGAGCGCGTGCACATGAAAGAGGCGGCGTTTGCAGCATTTGACCAATCACAAACATGGATCAGTCTACGGCTGCGGAGCGGCGTATTTCACGTACGAGGAGCAAACCATAATCTTACAGGAATACGAAGAAGTTAAACATATAATGCAGGCAAAAGGCAACAGTTTCATCTGACAAATGCAGGAAGGACATCTGGCAAAAAGTCCCTGATTGCTTAGTGGTGGAGTTACCACCCTTTGAACTAAAGGCGGGTCCACACTGGACCGACTGCCCGATTCGCGTCGGTAAATGACGTCGGGCTACTTAACATGGCCGACTCGAACAACGACATGGGCGGTTCACACCTACAGAACTACAGCCGACGCCATACGTTCCGCGCTACGGAGACAGGAGACAGAGACACATGAGAGGAACGAGCTTCATAGTTGTTGAAGTCCACTCGACGTGAAACATCACAGCAACGAATAATAGACAAAAAAAACTTTTAAAATATTGTATTTGTCATTTATTCACACAAGGAGACTGTTTGATTTATTTATTTTTTATATATATCTTTTTTTTTTTAGAGCAAGGTACAGAGAGACAGTAATATCCAAAGACAATATTTTTAGATTTTTCTCAGAACACATATACAAACACCCCCCACCCAAAATCCTTCGGCGGGCAAGAAGAGTAGCAAATGCTATAATATCCTTATGCTTGTTGATGATATGTTGGTCAGCTGGTACTATACCAAATATGGCAGTGTAGGCATTAGGTTGCACATTTAATGATAGTGCTTGTGAAAGAATTCTGAAGAGTGCTGACCAATAATCCGAGAGGGAAGAACATGACCAAAACATGTGTGTTAATGTTGCCGAGGCAACATGACATCTGCTACAATTCTCATCCGCCTCGGGGTACATTCGGGCTAGTCTAGACTTGGAGAGGTGGATACGGTGCAAGACTTTAAACTGGATTACACCTAGCCTAGCACATGAAGTAGTAGCATTAACTCTCTTCAGAGCTTCAGTCCAGGATTCCTCAGGTATTACATCCCCAAGCTCCTCCTCCCAAGTACATATACTGTATATTGATTGTACAATCAATCATTACAATTCTCTAAAACTGAAGGTTGACTCGGTTTCACACTCACATGTTGACACGTTTATCAGACATTCAAAGAGAAAACACTTGAAGTTTCACCGTTTCCATCAGCAGACGATCCTCCAGACCGAGACAGGAGACAGAGACACACGAGAGGAACGAGCTTCATAGTTGTTGAAGTCCACTCGACGTCACACACGCGCAGCGACGTCACCGTAGTTTAATAATAGAAAAAAAACGTTTTAAAATATTGTATTTGTCATTTATTCACACAAGGAGACTGTTTGATTTATGATCTTATTTAAGATTATTTGATTGTTTTTCACTTAAAAGGAAAATTGTCTTGTCATGATGTGAGTTATTTTGTCTCCAACATCTCCCTTTGTAGAGGATCACGTCCTCTAGCTTCTGTCCTTTGGGACGGGGGGTCAGACGGTGTTTTGGGGGCTAAACAGCAGCTCCTTACCTGATGAAGTGACCCCTGACTGTAAACATGAGATCCAAATATTTGGCACCAGCAGCGGTGGAAAAGTGACATGTGTGTTGAGACTGTAGACCAGAGGTCTTCAAGGATTTTCAGTTACACGTTTCAGACAGCAGAGGGCACCACATTATTGAGAACAGAGGCTGAAACAAACCTCACTTCTAGAAATGACTTTTACAGAAAACTCTGATCACTTCTGGAAACGTGGTTGACGTATGTTAAAGTCAAGTATTAATGAGCCTGAAGAAGAAAGAGCAGCATGAGCAGCAGTATGAAGGTGACACAGCCCGTCTGTGTATGTGTGTGTGTGTGTATATATATATATATATATATATATATATATATATATATATATACACACACATACACACACAGCTCTTTAAGACCACTCAGGCACACTTCATTCTAGTTAATGAGGTATATCACCTAAACCAGATCTTATTTAACAACAAAAAATATAAAAACATCAAGGACATCAAGTGACCTACAAAGCTAGGGTGAAGTGCACAATGAGGACGGTTGGGAACAGGCTCCTCAAGGCCGGACTGAAGTGGTGCAAATCCCAAAAAAAACTTTCATAAGTGAGAAACAAAGAGGAGCCAGGCTGAGGTTTGTAAGAGACCATAAGGACTGGACTGTAGAGGACTGGAGTACGGTAATCTTCTCTATATCTAAAAATAATAAAACCAGAGGAAGTGATCATTTTGCGTTGGTCTCTTAATGTTTTCCAGAGCTGTTTATATATATTTCATCAACTGTTGATGACAGGACTGATTGTCTTCAGTGTTTCTCATCATAAAACCATTAAATATGAACAAACATGATCATCTTGGAATCACTTTGGTTTCAACATCAGAAACATCTCAACAGCAGTTTGACATGTTTCATGTTTTATTCAAACAGAAATGATGAAGCTGCCTGAAATAAGAAGACGTCTGCAGGAGCATCATCAGTGAACAACATCAACACACATCAACATAATGTAATATGACAACAACAGACACACTCAGAGTCCAGTTGATTCAAACCAGTGGGACCTCCATGAAGGAGGACTGGTGGATCACACGGCTCTAGTTTTCCTCATGAATGTTTGAGTGAAGCTCCTGAAGGCAACACAGTTAGTTGTCTCATGTAAGTCTTTGGTAAATGGTAAAAAACACAATTGAATTGCCCTGCTGTGATGTTTCCTAGTAGGCTGTTAGGACATGCAGTACCAAAAACGGCCACAAAACCCCGCCAATATCAGGATTTTAAAAAATCACTGCAACAAAACACCCTCCTGATTTTTTAATATGATTTTAACAAGAATACGATCTTTCAAAAAAAGGAAGTTTGCACCTAATACTTGTTTGATACTTGATACTCAGTTTTTTGGAATATGACTCTGAAGTTGGGCAAAGATGTGTTTACTTCCATTTTTGAGCCTTAATATCTGTGAAACTAATAATCTAAGAGAAACCATATTTTGTAGAATGTTTAAGCTAACACCAGAGATAGAGCCAGAAGTGATAGAAGTCTTTTATCTGCATAAATGGGAGGTCAGCCACTCTTCAAATGTACTACTTCATTTCAAAAGGCCTCATTTTAAGTACCTACCATACTAGGTTATCATTGAGCTACACCCCTGATATTTCATGTCTGGAGGCGTTTACTAACAGATATACACTAAAGAAATGTATAGAAGGCCACGGGTGAGATAGTTTTCCAGATACTGAATGGCTTTTCAGAGTATGATGCCAAAAACCGTCTAAAATACCCTTCATTCAATGATGTTTCATGAGAAAACTGTTAACAGTAGAGACCTAATATTTTGGATTTGTCCTATTAACAGGTGTGTCTTTGTACTTGAATTTTTCCAAGAATTTCTGTGATGGTCAGGTGGGAAGATTTTCAGAAATTTGATGAAATGACACGGAATGACCCCGGGGTCTTTTAGAAGGACTCTGGTCTCTGGTGGTGATCCTGCAGGAAGGACAATAAAGTTTTATTCAAGAAGATCCCAACTGACTTGATGCTACCTGGTGGAAATACCAACAGAACGCTGCAAGACGGAGGAGATAAAACAACATCAGGACTCTGAACACGAGAACCAAATAAACAACCTGTTCAATACGGTGACACAAAACTTTATTTAAACTTACCTTTAGTACACTTTAGAGGGATGTAACCCTTGGCTACAAGCACACCTAGAAGAACACCAACAACCAAAAGTGTGCAGAGAACTGCAGCAACAATCCTTCCAGTTGGAGACTCTGAAAGAGAAGAGCCAAAGTTAGCGTAGCATCAGAATGTAACTTCACATCATATCCAGCAGATTGAACATCACAGTCTCCACAAAGACAACAACTACAGAAGCCTGTGAGCTCAAACAGAGCAGATCAAAGCAGCGGTGGGATGAATCTCACAGGAACACTGACGTTCACTCTGATCTGATGGACAGTTTCCTGCTGGGCTTCACCGCTCAGAACCTGGTTCTGGTCCTGGTCTCAGTAGGGAGGAGGCTGATGTGGAGCATCGTGTTGCTCATCAGGAGGAACAACGTCTGAATCGCTGTCCTGCCTCCTCCACTTCAGGCTGCTGAGCATCTGTGTTGTCTACACCCTGAGCTCAGGCTCACAGGTTCAAGTCAACGTGGACTAACTGTTGGTGCTTCTCAGTCTGCCAACGTGTCTCCTCGGTTCCTTTCCTCACCTCCTCCCCTCACGTCTTAGTCCCTCCCATGAAGGATGAGAGTGGAGGAGACGAGGAAGAACCACGAGGAGACACAACAGAACTGTGTTCATGACGACTTTTAGATTTACTTTTAACTCGATTGTCAAGGTGACATAATGTGACAGGAATGTTGGGATGTCACACACAACACACAGGCTTTAGGATTCAGGCTCCTTTAATAATTAGAGGATCTTTCAGCCACTGTGACGTCTTCATGCTGCAGTAAAGACACTGGACTAAATCTTAAGCAGCAAAACTAACTGTAGTTATAAACTTGACAGGAAACCGAAGTGAACGTTTCTGTTCCTCGGTGTAAATGATCACAGCAGCTCTGATCGCTTCAGTTTACAGAATTAAATCAGATTTTCTTCATCAACCATGTGTTGTTCATCCACCAGCAGCCCTCCACTATTAATCACTGTGTTAACTTTGATGACCCGACTCACAGATTAACAGCAGTGACTGCAGACATAACTGTAATCTCTAATATCCACAGATCTATATGTCAACATGAAATACAACTAGTTAGTGCAGAATGCAACAGTAATTATTGATAAAGGCAGAATGATTTGATGTCAGCAGGTGTTTCTACTTGTCGACATCATGTCAGAATTACAGCAGATTAACTGGATGCAGACGATGAAAACATCAGTAATATCACGTTAAATATCATCAGCTGGTGTGTTTAGAAGAGTTTTAGGAGACGCTACACAAAGGGCAAGGGAAAGTTTGATTGATCCTCTTATGATAAGGCCCCCAAAAAGGCCGTCAAACTTGCAAAATAATAAAAAGAATATTAATAAGAAACGATACAATTTCAATAGGGCTTTGCTGCCTGACGTCGGCACTTGGGCCCTAATAAAATGATACTGCCTGTACCCCAAATCAGCCACTAGAGGACAACAATAAGCCATTTTGAAACCCTGCCTAGCAAAATTCTCACACTCACTTTTCCATTTGACCCTTGACTCACTAAGTTACTAACATACTCTCACAGAAAATCATCATCCTTCTCCAGTATCTCTTTTGTTTAGACCACCAAGAAAAAGATATTTAAACTCAACATAGATATTGAGGTATCTGTTCATTTACACATTCTGAGATATGATTTATCCAGGAAAGATCGTTTCTCTGCATGAAGCTTTAAGGCATGTGAATTGTTTAGGTTAAACTATCTGCAGGCTGCCTTAGTCATATTTCAGCCCGGTGTGTGCATTAAATCTGTTGTTTGGGACCTATTAGGTGCTGAACCAGTTGGCAAGATGGTCAGAGCTTACTTAATGTATACATTTTCAGAAACAACAATAGCTACTGTAATCTTCCCAAGAGTCTTCAAAATAAAACAGACATTGAATAAATGTTTTGTTGTTGCAATGTTTCTCTTTTATACTGGTATTAGGGATAAGGACTAGTATCATAACAGTACCCACTCATCCTTGTGTTGCTTTTCAATGGTGATGTGTTGACACTGGCCCCGTTGGAGAAATCAACAGTTCCTCTGGAACAAAGGTGACCTATGGGTGGAAGACAAAGTAGGTAAGTAAGAGTAATACTTATGTTGAATTGAATTAAATGGAGAATTCTACAGCATTATGAAGAGCCGTGTAATAATATGTTAATGTGTTATAAAGTTAGTATGCCTTTACCCGGACTAGTGTGACTGGCTTAGCATGTGGCAGCGAAAGCCATAGATAGTAACGTTAATGTTTACAGGCCAATTCCAATTAGATGGCAATATTAGATACAGCGGTAACATATAGGGCGGCCCACACTTATTAATAGTTTTATTGTCAATAAACCCCCAAAATATCTGATTTGTTGATAGTTGTCCATCTTGTTAGTTATAACACCCGTCCATGGCAATTAGCCTTCTGTGTAACAAGCTAACGTTTGCTCATCTTTGACATATGTCGCTTAAGCAAGCTAATACTAGTCAAATCAGCATAATGCCTATACATATATCTTACCATCATATCCCTGGTGAATCCTTGACTGTGTCACTGTCGTCTGTCTCATCATCGCTGGACTGAGCGGACTCAACAGATGTCGGTACCTTTGTGTTTTGTGTGTTTTCTCTGTTCCATTACTCCCGAAAGCCAACAAACGCGGCAGCCACATGCATCTCTCTGCCGCTGCCAGTTTCAGATTGACAGGTGAAGGGGGCGTGACAAACCCACATCGACGAAAGTTAACTGGCCGGCCACGTTCTTGAAACATAGGCTATCATATGAAAAGCTCATATTGGGACAATGGCCACAGGTGGGTAAAAAAAAAAAGACGGACTTTTTTTTCCGGCCATACTGGGCGGCCCACTGACGGCGCGGCCCACCGGGAAAACTCCCGGTACTCCAAAGGGGGGGGGGGGGGGGGGGGCGGGCACAAGAGTCTCACTTTTAGTCCATTTTTGCGGCTGAAATGACAACAATCGCTCAATAGTTTCACCGACTGTGGCGAGTCGGTGGCGCCGTTGCCTAGCAACCGCTGTAAACCTGCTGTGACGTCACACCTGTCTCCGACATCTGAGCACGGGAGTCAGTGCAGCTTTGATCTCAGCTTTGATCTCAGCTTTGATCTCGACAGCGACATTCCATTTGGCTTTGATCAACCTGTGACGTCACGTGACCAAGGGTTATATATAGGACACATGTGTATACACATTAAAAGTGTAGCCTTTACAGGAGGAGACAGACAGAGACAGAGTGAAGAGATAAGAAACTTCACATCAATAATCAACAATTCACCACAAAGATACAGAAACATCTGCAATGGCGGGGCAACCAGACATTACACGCACCATTCGTCCGCTGATCGAAGGCTTCTTCGAAAGGCTGCCACATGCACAGTATGCAGTGTTGAAATCTGGTAATCCAGATGTCAATACCAAACTCTGGCTGGCAGAGCTGCTGCTTGACATTGTGAGAGCGATGTCATCGATGCTCCTGTCAGCGGTGAATGCAACAGAGCCAGGGGAAAGGATTCATGCTCCGCAGGGTGGGAATGTCAGTCCGACCGAGAAAGACATCAAGGCCAACCTGTGCAACAAAGTCACACAGACCTTCAGAGATGTCATGGATGTTGGTGACGAACTCAGTTGTGCCAGCAGTCAGAGTTTGGAAGACTTGATTGGGAAAGATGTCGCAGCTGGTGTCAATGCTGCCCTCTCCGCGAATGAAAACCCTGAATTCATCCTGCACAACACTCCACCTCCCCGACTCAACAAAATGGTCAGCCACACCGCCACGATGATGAAGGCTTTCATGAAGAAAATGAAAACCACGTTGACACCACGATCACGTAGGAAGAGTCCCGGTCTGAGAGTCACCAAGTCATTTCAAACACTTCTAACTTTAGACACGGACTCTGACTTGGAGGAGTACGCTGAGCGGGAGACTGTACATCTGGATTCCCTGCAGGACAAAATTGAGGCTGAGATGAGTGATTTCATTCAGTCTCTCTTCGATGACTTGCCAGAGTCTGACTACAAGTCGATGGAATCAGAATGCTCTCGGCAGATTTCAATCGTTGCAGGAGAAATTGCTATAGAACTGAAGAGTTTGGAGGCGTCAAAAGCTGCAAGTCCAGCATCCCAACAGAGGAGCAAAGATTCCATGCAAGAAATCCAGAAAAAAATCAGGAAGTGTTCTGCAAAGCTCTTTGTCAAGGTGATGCTCAGTCGGATGCTGGCACAACTGAGGAACACTTTCCTGTGCTCTACACCAGGCAAACAGTCAAGCAGCTCATCAGACATAACTGAGATCATCAGCCAGTTTGTGGAAGAGACTGCTGAGGGAGCCCTGGTTGTAAATGTGCTCTGTGAGACGCCAAGGGGACAGAACGCTCCAGCAGGTGGAACCCTAGATATCACACAGGTACTGAGTGATTTCCTCTATCGTCACTTGAGACCCAGACAGGCATCCAGCATCCTCCGTAAACCAAAGACGAAGCAAAATGCCCAACAGTACCTTGAGATCTGCAACAGAGTGCTGACTTTGCAGGGAGTCATGGTGTACTATTTCAGCACTGAGCTCAGCACGCGCATTGACAACATGGTGTTGGCTTTAATGGACCTTGCAACAACGTCACCGGAGCTCACCCAGACCAGCACAGCTTCGCCAACTCCTTCCGAACATCAGCAGGATGCTGCAGTGCAGTGGAAAAGGGAGTGTGCCGTGGATATAACCGTGCATATGCTGGTTACGCGATTATACCAGAAAGCAAAAGTGCGCATGTCCTCAAAACACCCCGAGGACATCATCAAGCGCCTGACCGAAAGAACATTGCTTGAAGTCGAGGGTGTCGATTTTGATGTCAACCGAAAAGTGTTCGAAAATCTTGACATGGCGCTCCAGGATCTGTGTCGGAGGAAGGGCGATGTCCAAATGGTGCTGCACGGCTTGAAATCAGGTGACCCAGCACTTGAAGAACGCATCGCCTGCCTCGTCAAAGATCACCTGGCGACACCACCGAAAAAGCGCAACGCCATCTGCAGGTTCTTCTCGTCAGTGAGCAGGGCCTGCTGCAGGTGCTTCAGATCGGTTTCACCGGTCTAAGCACAGCCAACAGAGAAGAAAATGGTTTTCTCCGGGCGCTCTGGTTTTTCCCACATTCAATTCAGAGAATGAAAAAAAAACATACAGGTAGAAGGTGAGGGTTCAATTGCTGGACCTGAGGCTTTCTGAGCTTTATTTCTCGGCTACTCTGGTAGCAGTTTTGGGTTTTCTCCGGGCGCTCCGGTTTGTCCCACATTCAATTAATGAAAAAAAAAACATACAGGTAGAAGGTGAGGGTTCAAGTGCTGTACCCGAGGCTTTCTGAGCTTTATTTGTCGGCTACTCTGGCAGCAGTTTTGGGTTTTCTCCGGGCGCTCTGGTTTGTCCCACATTCAGTGATTGAAAAAAAACATACAGGTAGAAGGTGAGGGTTCAAGTGCTGGACCCGAGGCTTTCTGAGTGTTCAGTGAACAGATCCATCTGATTCATTGAATGGTTGCAGACTGTTTCTACACACATCTGTGAAAGAATGGGTCGCTCTCAGGAGCTCAGTGAATTCCAGCGTGGTACTGTGATAGGATGCTACCTGTGCAACAAGTCCAGTCGTTAAATGTCCTCACTCCTAAATATACAACAGTCAACTGTCAGTGGAATTAGAACAAAGTGGACGCAATTGCAAATGACAGCGTGGATACGTGTGTATATATAAATATATATACACATAAATATATACACACACACATATATATATATATATATATATATATATATATGTGTGTGTGTGTATATATATATATATATATATATATGTGTGTGTGTGTATATATATATATATATATATATATATATATATATTGTGTGTGTGTATATTTATATATATATATATATATATATATATATATATATATGTGTGTGTTATATATATATATATATATATATATATATATATATGTGTGTGTGTATATGTGTGTATATATATATATTGTTTGTCACTTTTCAAAATTACTTTTGAAAAGTGACAAACAAAAAATCAACGCCACATTAATTTGAATTGGATATCTTCATGAACACAGGTCTCATCTATCTACCATGAAAAGGAACAGGCAATTTATTTAACCAATTTTTATAAAAATGGACATTTACTCAGTGAGTAACTTGACATTTGTCAACTCCGTCTGACACATGAAAATATGTTTTTTGTGTGTTTGATCAATTCACCAACACTGTGATATCTTTAAGTGTGTAGAAATGGTGTGCCTTAACAAGCTTAAGTGATAAATTGCGTTATATACACTTTTAATATTATTTTCCATTGTTTTGAAATGAGCCATTTTAAATTACTTTAATTTCGTTGAGTATTTTTTTAATTTTTATATATACAATCAGTGGTTTTGTGCACAAAAGACACTGATGGATGTAAATAAGTTGGCATTTTAATATATGAACCCAGTCAATTACACAACAGAAATATGCATTTATGGATAAACATGAATAGCCTCCATCTTGGTGTTGACACACAACTGACGGTGTTGACACACATTTGACGGTGTTGACAAATTAATGGAGAATCTAATCTAATCTGATTAAGGATATGTAGCATGTTCTGAACATGGCAAAGGGAGAGACTATCAAGGGAAAGGGTATCAAACTTCAAACAAGGAGTACCTGGTCACAGGATCTTTAAGGCACACATGAAAATGTCAAAATGTTCCTGGGGAAATTTTGAATGGACCACAGGGGCTACTGCCAGAGTGTGTACATTATGATGAGATTCTTCAGTTATTTCAAATGAGACGGAGTTGTTTTAGAGGCAAATACAGAGACTGCTTGCAGAAAAACATGAATTTACCTCTAAAACGGCTCTGTTTCATAACGTTACATTTTCATCACATAGCGTGGTGAATGTGCAGGTCACATCTTGTCCACAAAAGCATTTTGGAGTTGTTGGATTGTGTATTTGATGAGTTTGATGAGGGAAATCCCATTAGCCTCCTCAGCATAGCTCTGAGCAGCTAAAAATAGTTTACACCGACCAATAAAGGTAATGAACCTACTGCTGTGAATATAAGGATTATGGCAATGGGCCAATTTGCCAAAATGTTGAACCGTCTCTTGTTTTTGTTTTGTTACGATTTTTCTTCTGGCATAGATGGCATGCGCTCTAACCACTAGACCTCCTGCGTGGCGGCGGACTATCCCTTTAACTGTAGCTGTGGCCTGAGGCTCAGTTAAAGGGTTACCGTGGCAACTTGAAGTCCCCACCAGGCTAAGGGAGACAGAAACGTGGAGAAAAAGAGCCATTTTCTGCGTCTGCGCTGGTCTCACATTTGGGCTGTTTCTGACAAAACGATAGGTCTTATCAGAAAAACAACACACCATCAACGTCTGACGGAGTTGAAAAAATTACATGTTTTCTCAAATTACTCATATATAGTAAAAGGTAGCCATTTAGATTTTTCTCATTTGTCAGCTGCCACTAAACTAAACATAAATACCAACTTTTATTTCAAAATTATTGATTAAAATCACCCCTAATTTGAAGACAGTGTTGACTCACACTAGCTGTGACCACAGAGATTTCAACTTGTTTGCTTAATATTTTTAAGAATGTAAAGCTTACGAGACCCATGCATCCATCAGCAGGAAGGAGTCAAAGGGGGTCCTCAGGGTTAAGGCTGACCAACATATCCCTGATTTATTTAGAATTTGAAAAATATCTTACGGAGTTGACTTGAATTGAGGACAAACTTGTAGAGGCTGTTGGAAATGTATAAAATAATGGACTGTCCACTTTACATGTTTTGTGGTATTTTATTAAGCCATACAATTAACCTCATATTAATATTTGGACATTTTGGGCATTTTAAAACACTTATTTTCGGCAGTTTGATACTGTGACCTCTACGGAGGACGAGTTCATTTGCATGGGCTTTCATAGTACAGTGCCGGTATTTTAACAAATTACTATGAAATAATATAAATATACAAAAGTAAGGGTGTAGACGTACAAAAGTCTTTCATATCCAACTTTTAAAGCCTTTTTAAAATAAATAATTTATTGTTTTTTAAGACAAATTGCAACATTTTGATGTAGGACATGTTTTGTCCCTTATCTCAAGAATCAGTGATATATATATATATATATATATATATATATATATATATATATATATATATATATATATATATTATATCATACATACACATATACATATTAGTGGTGGGCATAGATTAATTTTTAATCTAGATTAATCTCGCTGTAATCTTGTAATTAATTTAGATTAATCTAGATTAAAATGGCGCATTGCACAAGGTGCAAACAACCTTAGTCTTGTCGAGGTTTCCATTGGGAAGCTTCTTAAAAATTGATTTTCCCTGAAGCAAACCTGGCGGCTTCATAGCTGCATCCATGTCAGCACGGCAGCTCATAAGGCCAGCATGTTTCAATGTTTTTTCCACTAAAAGGGCCAGTAAATATTCCTTTGCGGGCCGGATTGAACAGCCCTGGATAGACCCAGCTCCCAACCCAACTTTGAGAATAGATTAACGGCGATATTTTTTTATCGCCCGATAAGAGTCTCGCGTTAACGCAGCACGTTAATGCCGGTAACGGCCCACCACTAATATATATATATATATATATATATATATATATATATATATATATATATACACACAACATAGGTATATAAACTCCTCAAAATTTTGGAAACGTTATTTCAGTCGATTATTCCTCCCCTTTAATAATACCACTTGGTATTGTATTTCATATCGTTGGAAAGCCTGATTAGTCACCTTTACAACGCGGTACATCTTGTAAGGATCATGCATTCATGGAATGAGCATCACAGCTAACCGTGTGGGTAATGGCACAAAAATATGTGCCAAAATCCCCTGCAATATTCTTCTGCTGGTATTCACTCTCATTTTGAGCTTCAAGTGCTGGCAGGTGTATTGCCAGTTACAGGTGTGTGACTTTCACCTGATTGGCACCTAATTGACAGCACTTGTGTGCATGGGTCCTGCAACTGCAACCATCGCAGGAAGACAACACCCCAATCGGTTCCTCAGTGAAGCAAGGGTTTGAGCACAAGAAACTCAACAAAGTTGCAGGACCCATCCTTTGGAGCCTACGTCAGCCAAGTCTGGTCTACAAAAGATTTCCTGGTTGTGTTTTCAGGCACGAGTGTGTTCAGCAGCAATAGAGTAGCGAAACCCCGCATTCATGTATGCTGTGGGCGACGCAGAGCACATAAGTAAAAACACTGTCTGCAGCGCAATCCACAAGGTGGCACGTGCTCTGAAAGTGGTGCTGGATGCGGTTGTGGTGTTCCCTGGCCACTTGCCCATGCATGCAATTAAAGAGGGCTTTTATGACATGGCAGGTATGTGTACTTGATCCATCAATAATAATGACCCTATGACGTGGACTGTTGTACGCTATATTAAAGGCAACCTACTCCTTTCATAGGGTTCCCCAGAGTGATAGGTCCTGTGGATTGCACTCACATCCCCATCTCGGCCAGTCTGGGGGAGAATGAAGGCGATTTTGTAAATCGCAAGTCATTCCACAGCCTAAACATCCAGGTAAGTCTTGCACTTGTAATTTGCTATGCACAATGCACATAGAACATTTAAATTGCATACCAATATCTTGCTTTAGGTGTGGATTTTATTCTTTGTTCTACTTATTTTCATGTAGTAGGCTATAGTACCATAGATGTCTGGTAATTCACACACGCAGCTATATTTCTTCTGTCATGTATGTGATTGTTGCTGTAACATTAAACTCTTACATAGGAATAAATAAAGTGCACTATTAATCCAACTACTGAAAGGATACTCTTACTTCGGTCATAATGACACATTGCCTGCATTCACACCAAGGGTTTGCAGAAAAATGAGTAGCCTGGATAAATCAAGCTCATTCATTCCCTTTAAGCACATATGGAAATATTCACACGGCACTCCACCATGGACTCCTGTCAAATGCACGTTGATGCTACATTGACTTTAATGCTTTTATCTTGTGGAAGTATTTTAATCCCAAATGCTTTTGCAGATGACTTGAGACCATCAGTGCATGGTCACCAGTGTTGTGGCAAAGTGGCCTGGGTCAGTCCATGACTCCCGGATCTTCAGGGAGTCTGCACTGTGCCACAGACTACAGCAGGGTATGGCAACGTGTACTCATTATTTTTGTTTTTTGTTCTTAAAACCGCATTTTCAGATACTGATCATGGTTCCTTTTTATCTGCAGGGCTGTTCAGTGGAGTGCTGCTGGGTGACGATGCCCTTTTTATTGACACCCTATCCTGACCCTGATGCAGGGCCACAAAACCGCTTCAACGTGGCCCTTAGCAGAACCAGGGTCAGGATAGAGATGACATTTGGCCTAATAAAGGCCCGGTTCACCTGCCTTCGCGGTCTGCGAGTGGCCCCAGACCAGGCATGCATAATAATTGTGGCATGTGTGGTGCTCCACAATATTGCAACAGCAAGGAAGGAGAGGGCCCCCGCTGTTGACCCACAACCCCCTGATGTGGTGGACCCCATCACCCTTGACCACCCTACTGGCAGGGCTGTGAGAGAGGCCATCACAGAGCAATTTTTTTTCATAAAAAAACAAAACAAACACTGCCTTTTTTCCCTTTTCACACATTTATTTGTCAAATCATCTTTTGTTCTGTCGTTCCTGCAAAAGGCAATTCTATTTTAGTTGAGTAAGTTCCCCCAAATCTGCCAATAAATTAAGTTACTGACTTACCTTCCTTTCGTACTCCAGTTTCTCCACCTGCAGTTTTGCTTTTTTAATGAGAAGTTTTTTGTGTTTGATTTCCAGTTCCAATGTCCTCTTGTAGAGGGCTCTTACATTGTCTGCTCCAACCTAAAAAAAATAACACAATACATGTGCTTTGACATTTAAGCATTATTCCTTTGCAAGGCTCACTTGATAAAAAGTGTAAAAAGTAACATTGACTAGCCTGTTTGAATTAAGGTTAATTAATTACCACTTGCGATCCTCTTGGCCTAGAGGTAGAGGCCACAGGCTCAGGGCGATGAAGATCTCCCTCTTCCTACAAAATGATCACAGCAATGGAAGCAATCGTTTCATTTCCGAATAAAAGCAGCACTTCAAGCATGTATGTGCAGACCACCACCATTAGCAAGTAATTAAAGATAAATCAATTACAGCCAAATGTCCACACCCTCGCATCTGTGTCCAGATTGCCTAATTAAAAACTGCATAGACTTGGTAACTAAGAACTAAAGTGTACCAGCAAAGCGCTCTCAGAATACACGGACACTGTCTCGTCATCTGGGGCCTCCACCTGAGACAATAAGACATGTAAGTGGTGTATCCGACCATGATCAGCACAGATATGACATGATGCCAGTGTGACAGGTTGCTTTCACAGTTACCTCTTTATGGGGCAGTGTGAAACTGGGTGGTGGCAGCAACACTAGTGTCTCCCCATCAACTGTAGAGAGAGTAAATACATGCTTACTCCCACAATCATTATTGCGTTTAATTTCCAACCCAATTGGTTCACATTGACCTACTCTGTACAAATGTGGTCCGTTGGGAGCTGCCACCACCGGGGTCTGATGACAACCCCCCCTTCCACCCCTCCCATTAAGGGGCGACCCTCATTATTGGAGGGCCAGCTCCTCTGCAGGGGTGTAGTCCTGTGTCGGAGGGCCCCCTCCTGTCTTTGCCCGTGCATTTTTTTTCCCTGTTTGCTGCAAGCAATATCAAAGCCATTTAATTGTGCTTTTGTATGTTACGGATTACAACACAGACTGAAGCACTGAAGCCTACTTGTACATTTAAGTTATGAGATTAAGCCTACTTACCACTTTGAATGATGTTTTTATATTTATTTGCTCCTCTTTGCACCGCTGGGATTGCAGCTGAAAGAATGAGTTTTTTGTCATAATCTCATACACCACGCCATAAAAATGCATCTAAATCAACACATTCATTTAACGGAATACACAAATGTAATAGTCAGATCTACTCGTGTCCTTATGATGGGGCAGTGATCTTATAAGACCATTAACTTACGCATTCACACAGTCGGCGATTTTTTGCCAGCTGTCCTTCCTGCATTTGGCAGCTGCAGCTGTGTTGCTTTTAGCCTGGATAATGTGTTTCAGTTCTTCATATTTCTCCATGATTATGGTTTGCTCCTCGTACGTGAAATACGCCGCTCCGCTGCCGTAGACCGATCCATGCATGTGATTGGTCAAATGCTGCAAATGCGGCTCTTTCATGTGCACGCGCTCATAGCTGGACAGGTAAACCCTGGGTTGAGTTAACGCGTTGATAACCAGCTTCGTGTGACCGCTTATCTCCGATTGCCTTTGTTAGGGTTAGTTAAAGGAGAAATCCGGTCATTTTTTACCACATTTTCATTGTCCCCAGGGTCATCCCGACTTATTCGAAGCAAAAAAACAGACAAAAATTGACGTTGCCTAGCCCGAGATCTGTACCTGCCTGGCAGCCTTCCAGACTCGCTACTGTTTAGCTGTAAGCTATTGTTGCTATGTTGTAACATAGTCATACATATGGACGTAACATCTTCATGGATTTATTACGGACATGACGACTGCACAGCTCGGTCGTTTCTTTATGGATACAAAATCAAAACTACGAGGAAAACGTTTTCGTTTCTGCGGTGACTGGGAGGGACGACAGGCGCTCGGCTATCTACTGCTAATGTCTACGGGGTGATTTGAGGTGAGTAACTCCATGCAAAAACACACATTTATGTCGTTTTGCAACACTATTTGAGCTAAAAGAGCGCCGTGGTGTCTTGTACGGACCCAACCTGTGTTGCATAGGTCTTGGAATTGTTTTCTGAGGCCCAGGAAAGCAGATAAAAGTTGCCCCAATGGGTTAGCATTGGAGCGAGTCTGGAAGGCTGCCAGGCAGGTACAGATCTCGGGCTAGGCAACATCAATTTCTGTCGGGTTTTTTGCTTCAAATAAGTCGGGATGACCCTGAGGACAACGGAAATGGGGTCAAAAATGACCGGATTTCTCCTTTAAGCTGGATCTCTGAAAGACACCCTAGGTATGTTGAACTCACTTCGTAGTACAGGCCCCAGTCCTATTCTGTCATCCTCACCGGATTCTGTGATGGTGGATGACGTTTCTGTCACATCTCTGTAGGACATCCTGGTAGCTGGCATGATGCCAGAGCATTCAGATACACCTATGTGGCACGGCGACTTGAAGCAGCTCCCCAGGCCCTGGTCCCAGAGGGAATGCACATCATTGAGGATTCTGCCTATCCCTTGTTCATTCATCTTATGAAACCCTACAGGGATAATGGGCACCTCACTGCAAGGCAAAGGCGTTTTAACCGAAAGCGTAATGCCCAGACCGAGTCAATCGGGACCTGAACTTGGTGTTCAGTGGCAAGCCAGTTAAAGTGAAGGTTTGACTGTGGAGGAACTAGCAACGCGGTGTGGCCAGCCGCAGGATTCCTCTGCAGAACACAGCATCATCGATTCCCTCTTCATTCACAGACAGATAAGATTGACACTCAAATCTACCCGGGTAGTTCGAACACAGATATTACAAGAACACACACACTCATAGACAAGAGACCTTTGCTTCTTTCCGTAAAGGAGCAGTGCACATTGAACTTTACTCATTTTCTTTGAGGAAACCTCCAAAGAGGACACTTTATTCAAAGTTTATTTATTTTATTTTATTTCATTTATTTTGGGCCCATTTATTGTGCACACTAGGAAGCCGGCTTAGGTAGGCAGGGTCTGTGATTTCATGTTTATTATTTTGTGTACAATACATTTGAATTCAAACCATCCAGTTGTGTGTGTATGTGGTATCTCTGCTGACACAGGCTTTCAGGCTCTGCAGTCTTTCCTGGATCTTACTGATACTGGACTAATAGTAAAATATCATCAACATTGTTACCTGTGGTAACCGTTACACACGTCAATATAGAGACAGGATTTGTGCCCAGTGCTAGAGATAGCATCACCTTCAGGTTTACATTTTTCTACTTTTAGGTACACATTTTTGTGAGCTGGTGTGCAATATGCCACAGGGAGATGAGAGGCACTTCAGGTCAAAAATAAAAGTGGAAGGTAACCTTTTATAAGGCATTACCTATTGATTGAAGTGCCTCTACATCACCAAGACTCCTGCTGTGCCTCCACGTGGCAGCTCACGGTAACTGGGTACAAGAACCCAGGCAAAATCAGCAGGGGATCGATGATCAGTGTTCTCAGAGGCAGTCACAGCACCATTGTACATTTTAACATGCAGCCTACCACTGCTAATGTAGCGCTTCAGTTTGAGGAGATCAAAAAAAAAAATGTCATCCAGTTTTTTACTTAATTTCTCATTTGTGAATGAGTATCCTCGGGCAATGAAGTCTTGTTCCAATTTATTATTAAATTGGATGTTGTTGTGATTGTATGTTTTGGTAAGTATTAGTTAATTCCAGTAACAATAATGTTGTGTTGTGTTACAATTCTGTAGACAAAACATTAGAATAATGTTAACATAACATTTATATTTGATTCTAATAAATGATAAAACTTCACGATACCCGTCTGGGATTCATCACACTGTGGCTGCAAGTACAGCAGAGGAACCAAGCGGTCTGCAGTGGATGTCAGTGGTGGTTGCAGCTCCGTCTCAGAAGTGGGGCACTGGGTCACTGCAAGGACTGGCTGGGTCAAGGTGGCAGAAACTAGGAGCTGGGGTTTAGGAGTAGTGGGTGAAGTGTGGAGGTTGAGGAGTGAGGAAGACAGGAGGTTTGGTGACTGCACAGCTTGCAGTCGGCATCTGCTGCATCGTTAGTGGGTTTGCTGCAGAGAAAGAAAGCCAGAACAGTGAAAATAATGCATTTAAATATTCAGGATTGTCAATTTGAAAGAAAACGTTACCTTTATTGTGTTCAGCAGCCCTCACTTGTTGCAGAAGTTGAGCTACGAACATTTTATCTGGAAATAAAACATCTCAGTAAGTAATTGCCATCTAAATGTATAATGTATTAAAGTCTCATAGGTTTCCTTTTCATACTCCCCAGTTGACATTCTCTCAGCGGTTTCCCTGCTCACTGTCAGTTTGATGGCACCTATGTGATCTCGCACTATAACTTTGCTACACCTATTAAACATGGTTCTGAGGGTGCCTTATATATCCCATTGCTTAACACTAAATGAGCTCACACCTGCTTGAAAATGTGCAACTCCTTCTGTGGGGGAAGCCGTGAACACAATCTAATTGACAACAAGTGGTGCTTCTTACTGTGATTTATTTCAAGAATATAGTTCTCATGCTTTACTGCAATTGTCCAATAAATGAGCAATATACTTCTTAGAGAAAATGTTTGACTCAGTGTGATTATTTCTTCTTTAACAGTGACTGTTATGAGACAGAATAAAGGCTACATTGCACATCTTTCTTGCATCTTTTCTCCTTACCTGATGAAGTGGCCCCTGACTGTAAACATGAGATCCAAATATTTGGCACCAGCAGCGGAGGAAAAGTGAGATGTGTGCTGAGCCTGTAGACCAGAGGTCTTCAAGGATTTTCAAGGACCCTTGGCTGATAGTGACCCGGTGGAGGGACCCCCATTACAAAAGTGTGTTGCTTATTAAACCGGCCAATAATAATGTGAAGTGCAGCCCATAGTGCCATGTATAAAGGTAGGTTGTTATGATGTATGGATACAATGCTAAGCTGTTACAATAATAATTGTTGACAGATTCATATATTTATAGAACATATTGTAATTCTATATTGGCAATTCTACATCACAATTCATCATTAACACAATTAACATTTATTTTTGCTTATAACATGTTGTATTTATGTTCATGTGTATTTCTGGACATTTCAAATTTTGTAAGAAAAAAAGTTTGGGATCAAATCACTTTGGGGTGCCCCTGCTGTAACTCTGTGGAACCCCTAGGGGTCCCGGACCCCCTGTTGAAGATCTCTGCTCTAGACAGTGAGATGTGTGCCGAGCCTCTAAACAGTACTTCAGTTCTTAGTTTCAGACAGCAGAGGGCACCACATTATTGAGAACAGAGGCTGAAACAAACCTCACTTCTAGAAATGACGTTTACAGAAAACTGATCACTTCTGGAAACACGAGGTTGACGTATGTTAAAGTCAAGCAAAGAGGAGCCAGGCTGAGGTTTGTTAAAGACCATAAGGACTGGACCGTAGAGGACTAGAGGAAGGTCATCTTCTCTGATGAGTCCACGTTTCAGCTTTGCCATCACCTGGTGGTCTAATGGTGAGATGGAGACCTGGAGAGGCCTACAAGCCACATTGTCTCACACCCACTGTGTTATTAGTTGGAGGATCGTGATGATCTGGGTCCTCAGGAAGACTGGAATCAGGCAGGTTTGTCTTTGTGAAGGACTCTTGAATCAAGACCTGTACAAGGTCCTCCTGGAAGGAAAGCTGCTTCCCTCTGCTCTGGAAATGTTCCCAACACTCAGGATTGGTTCTTCCAGCAGGACAAGTCTCCATGCCACACTGCCAGGTCCATCAAGGTGTGGATGGAGGACCACCAGATCAAGACCCTGTCATGGCCAGCCCAATCTCCAGACCTGAACCCCTGAAAACCTCCTGAACGTGATCCAGAGGAAGATGGAGGTCATCAAACATGGAGGCCATCAAAGAAAGCCAGGCTGGTTTCATGTTTGCACCAGGAGTGACATGAAGTCAGAGCAGCGTGAGAGACTGGTGGAGAGATGCCAAGATGCATGAAAGCTGGGATTAAACATCAGGGTTATTCCACCAAATACTGATTCATGAACTCTTCACATTAGTATTGTGTTGTTTAGAAATAATTATGAACTTGTTTTCTAATTCGAGGTCTGAAAACACTGGATCTATTTTCTTATTTTGACCAGTTGTCATTTTCTGAATATAAATGCTGTAAATGTCAATATTTTATTTGGATTTTGGAAGAATTGTTGTCAGTAGTTTATAGAATAAAACAAAATGTTAATTTACTTGAACATATGAGTATAAATAGTAAAACCAGAGGAAGTGATCAGCGTTGGTCTCTTAATGTTTTCCAGAGCTGTTTATATATTTCATCAACTGTTGATGACAGGACTGATTGTCTTCAGTGTTTCTCATCATAAAATCATTAAATATGAACAAACATGATCATCTTGGAATCACTTTGGTTTCAACATCAGAAACGTCTCAACAGCAGTTTGACATGTTTCACGTTTAATTCAAACAGAAATGATGAAGCTGCCTGAAATAAGAAGACGTCTGCAGGAGCATCATCAGTGAACAACATCAACACACATCAACATAATGTAATATGACAACAACAGACACACTCAGAGTCCAGTTGATTCAAACCAGTGGGACCTTCATGAAGGAGGACTGGTGGATCACACGGCTCTAGTTTGAGCGTCCCTAATAAACTGGACACTGAGTGTGAAGTTCAGAGTCTAACTGGAGCTGACAGACTCTGGCTGAGACCCCAACAAATCAAAAGAAGCTGCACATGCTTGTCCCAAAACATATCAATAGAAAACAATATCACATCACAAGAAGAGTCACATTCTGTTTCACGTTAGCTGCTAAATATTCACATTTCTTTGACAGCGTGTTTGAGAATGTCCACGTCTCAGTGAGGAAACGAGTCGTCTTCAGCTTCTGTATTCAGTCAAACAGGTTCAGCAGGTGAACAATATGACCAGGATGTGATCTACAACTATCGACTATCTGAAGAACTACAAGCAGCAGGACCAGATTTGGGGAATGGAGTCCATTTATACAGCAGTTTAAACGTCCCTCATTCATCCATTAAGACACTCGAGGACACTTGGACATGTGGAGTCAGATCCTGAAGAACTACTACAGTCGTCTTTATTCAAACCTCATCTGTCTTCAGCGTCAACATGTTTGGATTTGAGCTTTTTATCAGAGAAGAAACACAAACAGCAGCTTCCATTCTTCAGCTGCCTGAGACTTTGACATCTAACAGTTTTCCTCATGAATGTTTGAGTGAAGCTCCTGAAGGCAACACAGACATCTGAGTCTTTTATGGTCCGAGCCGTCAGCTTTCATCACGTTTGATTTAACCTTGGTCCGTTTTAATTCACCTCTTCTTCTACTCTCATTATTTATCACATGTTCATCTGTTTCTATGGAGCTCCATCTTATTCACTGGGACTTGATGCTGCCTGGAATTAAACTAATCTAACAAAGACGACCAGAGTAGAAAAATAAAAGAATAAATACGTTATTTTGTCTCTTAAAGCTCATTCAATATAGACACACTGTATATACACATAAATATATATATCAGCAAATTAAAATGCAAATGTAATTTCCATCCAGGTCCTCCATTGAACCTGAAAAGCAGGTCTTCACCCTGAGACTGCCTGAAATAAAGGACCAGCAGACTAAAGGTCCTCACCATCAAACTCAAATTGGTTCCCACAGGATTTAACACACAGCAGCAACCTTCACGGCACATCAGGTCCCTGGTCTGAGAGACCGGGGTCTTTTAGAGGGACTCTGGTCTCTGGTGGTGATCCTGCAGGAAGGACAATAAAGTTTTATTCAAGAAGATCCCAACTGACTTGATGCTACCTGGTGGAAATACCAACAGAACGCTGCAAGACGGAGGAGATAAAACAACATCAGGACTCTGAACACGAGAACCAAATAAACAACCTGTTCAATACGGTGACACAAAACTTTATTTAAACTTACCTTTAGTACATTTTAGAGGGATGTACCGTTTGGCAAGTAGAATAAAGCCAACAACCAAAAGTGTGCAGAGAACTGCTACAAGAACAGCAACAACCACAGCTCCAGTTGGAGACTCTGAAAGAGAAGAGCCAAAGTTAGCGTAGCATCAGAATGTAACTTCACATCACATCCAGCAGATTGAACATCACAGTCTCCACAAAGACAACAACTACAGAAGCCTGTGAGCTCAACCCGCTGAACCCCACTCGTGATAGGGATTGGGGATTGCAATTATTTCCCATGAACGAGGAATTCCCAGTAAGCGCGGGTCATAAGCTTGCGTTGATTAAGTCCCAGGGACGCCAATTGTTGTGGAAAAATGAATCTGCCCAATAAAGATCAACAACCAGGATCAGCTTTTTCTCCGAGGTTTATTCCACTAAGTATTCTCATCTGCAGAAGAAAGTACTGTTCACCCCTGCCTTCTGATGCAAAGGTTCAGAATCAGCAGGAACGACCCTGAGTCCAACAACAATCTCCCTTTTAAGGAGGAACCATGGACAGAGGACGGATCATGTCCTATCTTACAAAGACAAGATGTACAGGCAGGCCCGGAGTGGCTAATCGGGAGGACCGGGACAATTCCCGGTGGGCCGGTCTGACTTTTGGGCCGCGAGGGCCGGTGTTCAATTATTATTTTTATTTATTTTGTGCCGGTGTTCAGTCATGGCACTGAGTGGAGTGGGTATCACGTGTATGCTGTTACCGCTGGTCATATCAGGGAGCTGGCGGTCTGTTAGATCATGCCAATGAAACTGGGATGCGGACGCAGGTTAAGGGCACGCCCACCAACAAGAAACAGACGCAGACGCAGCCTGACGTAACGTACGTGTCGTGCACTAGTCCGCACACTTCAGTGGTGTTTGCCTAGCTCCAACCACAGATGTACAAGGAAAATAATAACCCAAAATGGAAAATAAAAAGAGCAAGGGTGGTGCAGAAAAAGCCAGGATTAAAAAGAGAAAAGCCCTGGAGACAGATGCAGCCAAATGTGCAAAAATCGGCAGCTTTTTCATTCAAACGTGCTCGCGGTCTGAAACGACCAATGATTATTACATTATTTTAATATAACAGGTCGTGATCTAAAGTGGGCCGGTCTGAGGTATGAAACTCCAGGGCTGAAAATGAGTCCCACTCCGGCCCTGTGTACAGGCAAGGTCAAGATTTACAGAACACAGGCGTCATAGTCCTGAAATTATCTTATGTCAATGTGGCACTCATGTTCATATCATCTACAAACAGGCATTCATTTTCATCATAGCATAACAGTCAGATGAGGAGATGCGGATCAACGTCTGACCTGACAAATATTCTGATAATAAATTACAAACATCCAAAATTCCCATTACAGCTCAAACAGAGCAGATCAAAGCAGCGGTGGGATGAATGATGCCTAGAATGTGTGTTTATTCTGTCATAGAGATAATCATTTTGGTGCTGATGAATTGTGTTGTACTAGCAGGTGTTTCTATTATTGTGTCCAGCCCGTCTCTATGAATGAGGGGAGGCTAAACAGAGAAACACCTCCAGCAGCCTCCAAAGTGATCGTAGAGTTGAACCAACAGCTGAACATGGTGACCTTCATGAAGGAGGACTGCTGGATCAGACCTCATCCCCTTCAGACAGGTGGACCTAACCAACTGGACACGAGTCTGTTTGCCTTGTAACCTGGTTTCCCATTGGGCTGGACAGACAGTCAACGCATCATTACAGAGGGAGATAATCTGACCTGCTGGATGGATTTAGGTAGAAGTGACATTTAATGGAAACATAAGGAACGATGAACCTTTTAAAACTACAGATATGTTGATGTATAAATGAGTTACATCACATTCATGGGGATTTGTCTCCTAAAAGAAAAACAAAACCTGTTAGAGTGCTTTTAAAATATCATCAACTTGGCAGAGACGTAAACAAGCTGACATTAGTTTCTGTGTTTGTGAAATCTGAGATTACGCTTCTTTTTTTCCTCCAACAAGTTTTAGATGAAACTAAACGCTCCATCTTAATCTTGACAGACGCAGTTTGATGATCCCACCAGCACTTTGTTTGAAGCCTCATGTGACGACTGTGTGTCGGTCATGTGACTCAGGTGTTACATTCACGTGTCAGTCGCTGACGTCGGTTATTTCAGGCTCTAAATCACCGTGTTTTCATGCTGATCCTCAGCTGTTCATAAATCTATTACTGGCTCTGTGTGAATATTTACTAAATCATAAGTAACTACTAATTAGTCTCATCTGTAGCGGCGTCCAATCAGAAAGCGTTCAACAATACAAACACAGAAATGATTTCAGCATCACCAGCTGCAGCATAACTAACAATAAACAGGTTGTAAGGACCGATATGAAGTATTAAAGTGAGCTACTGACACTTTGTCTCTCTAGATGCACGTTTGCAGGAACGTCTTGGTTGTCCAACAGTGTTCATGCAGTTTAGACTGAGAGAGAAAAAAGCTGACGGACATTAAAGGTTCTCAACATCGCTGCTATCAATATTATTATTGTTTGATCCTTGTATGAATCTTGAACATCTGATGCGTATTCAGAGTCACAGTGAGTTAACGTCTGTGATGGTGATTCATGTTGAACACTAGAACTCCTGTTCCACCAGACTCGTCTCAGATCAGTTCTTCTACTCACTCTGAGCAGCTCACATAGGAGTTTTCTGCAGAGAACCAGCGGCTCCACAGGTTCACCTGCTAGTTAGTATGTGGCAACATGTCTAACAACAAGAGGCTGGAAGCTTTCCATTCCCAAAGCATGATGGGAATTAGTCGCCACGTCAACATCAAAGTAGCGAGGCTCAGAACCAGAGCTGACCTCCAGTCTGTTGATGACAGTGAACATCTGGATCTTCACTGAGTGGTGATGCTAGAACAGTGTGACGCTGCTCAACATCGTCAGTGTTCATGGTTTGTGTCCTGAAACCCGTTTACAGACAGGAAACCTAACTGTGACCGTGGAGCTGCATATCATGTTCAGCACGTTAGTATGAGAGTCTCATCACAGCTGGAGAGCCACCATGATTCAGGACCAACGTGCTGCTAGAAGGAGAACTCAGTCTGACACTTCATTTCTCTCTGATCTGTTCATCTGACTGTTGGAGGCTTTTTACACTTTGTGTTCATTCAGCACTAAAATGGTTCAGAAAGCTGGTTTAACAAACTCTGAATAGTTTATGGTTATCAGTATCGGTCATTTTAAAGCTGATTTGCAGATGAAATAATTTAATCATAAAATGCTCTCTTTGGCTTTGATGCAGCCGTGGTCACGCCTCCCTGGTCTTTAGTGAAGTCCCGCCCACAGCAGCGCTGCCTGACTTGTTAGAGAGTTCAGCCCACCAACATAGAAGGCTTCTGTCTCTCAGTCACTAACTTTATATTTGTACTTTATAAAACATCAGCAGCCAGAAACTGAAGATGATTTCAAATGCAGATCAAAGATCTGGAGTCATGACTGGAAGCTCACAATCTGATCCAGTAATAATGTTATTGGTGATTTCAAACCCAGCAGGTTTTAAATGGTAGACGTCTATTTAGATGTTGGATCAACAGCATTCAGTGGTTTTATTTCAGCTATTTCTACAATGATAGTAGATTTAAAGACAGTCAGTGAAATACTGTTCAAACATTCAGACTTTATGCAGCTTCTTTAAAAAGACATTCTGCAGCTGCACCACCATCCTGCTACCTCAGAAATATTAACATTTAATCTCCAATATTATAGGAATTATGTTCCATCAGTGAAAGCTGACAGTTATATATTTACATATATATATAAAAACACATGAACTATAAATGATCTGAACACAAATATGAGGAGTGAACTCACCACCGATGTAAACATAGATCTCAGCATGTATCTGGTGGTTGATGGTCTCCTGTGTGGCTACACAGCGATAGCGGCCGGTCTTGGTCACAGTAGTCTGGAGGATGATGTCATAGCGGCCTCCTCTTTGTGACACCTGAGGTTGTTCAGCAGGAAGGAGGTTTCCAGAGCTGTCCTTCCACTCTACTTTAGGTTGTGGAGAAGCACCTCTAACAACACACTGTAACAGGGACCAGTCCTGTCCTTCATCAACAGATGTGACATATGGCTCTGGAGCTGCACCTGTGAACATCATAGAAACAATAGAAGGTAAAAGGACTTTTACAGCAGTTCAGCAGCCGATCACACACTCCATCATTATCAGAGTCTCATGTTTTAAACACATGTAGCTCCTCCCAACTATACACACTACTTCTGAGGCTGCAGTCACACCAAACCAGGTGTTGTGGAGATGAGTCAGCTGTGTGGGGGTGAGGTCCACTGACACCAGCCGACTGCAGGAGGATTAACGTCTCTGCTCCCTCACGGCTGCTTGTTCAGCTCTGGATCCACAGTTACGTGATTGACACCACAGCATGACGTTGGCTCGTCTTTCTCTAAAGCTGGTTCTGGTTCTGCTTTTCAACATGGACTACTTTGTTAGTTTCAGCACCGCCTGCAAACACCTCCAGTGAACACACAACCCTCACTGAAATGAATGGAGGACCAGCGTTTTCACCGCTGTATCTGATTTGGTGTGAACACCGCCTGAATCAGATCATCACAGAAGTACATTTACAGAGAAGACGAATGGACAACTCTTGAAGTTCTACGCTTCATGTTGTGATTAAATATTGAAATCAAATTTAATGTGTTGTCTGATATTTGAACAACATCTTCTCTTCCACTGACGTCATGTATCCGAGTGTGTTGTTGCATCTTTAGAAGGGCTTAACTGATATTCTGACATTCACCCATTCACACACCGACGGCGGAGTCAACAACGCAGGGTGACGGCCATTAGGGTGAGATGTCTTGCTGAGGGACACCAGGCACTCAGCTAGGTGGAGCTGGGGATCGAACCAGCAATCTTGCGGTTGCCAGCCAACCCGCTCTACCTCCTGAGCTAAACCCCAACCCCTGTGTTGTTGTACTGTTATATTGACAGTCTGTTTCTACGGTTCTGAAACAGGGAGGACAATAATGAGAATCAGCTCCCAGTAGAACGTCGTCCAGTACAACGCCACCTTTAACTGGGAGCTCAGGAACAAACATGTCCGTTCATTCACACGTTTCACACCAAGTCAACAACAACGTCACGTTAGAAACCTGTTAGAGGGAGAAGTGATGTCACAGCTGTGTTTGAATGAAGACAGACTTACAGGCCGACCTCATAAAGTGGCATCATCTACTTTACTGTATGAATTCATCACCACTCTGAAATATACAGATTTAAGTAACCAAACCAGGTGTTGTGGAGATGAGTGGTCAACTGTGTGGGGGTGAGGTCCACTGACACCAGCCGACTGCAGGAGGATTAACGTCTCTGCTCCCTCACGGCTGCTTGTTCAGCTCTGGATCCACAGTTACGTGATTGACACCACAGCGTGACGTTGGCTTGTCTTTCTCTAAAGCTGGTTCTGGTTCTGCTTTTCAACATGGACTACTTTGTTATTTCCAGCATTAACTGTGGTCGCCACCACCTCAAGATAGAAATCTATATTTCATTTTCTGAAAAAGTTTAAGATTTATGAATCTGACTTCATCCTTTAATCTAAAATCCATCCAGAAGATTTCTCATCAGCTTCTTCTGATTTAAACTCTACAGTTTAACAATTATAAACTGCTGATTGAAGCTGCCGGCAGCGTTGATCAGACCGTAGGCGGTTCTGGCAGGACGCCGGTTGATGACTGCATGTCTGCAACCATCGGACGCTGTTTCTACCAGTTACATGTTATTTCCTGTGTGGAGAGCCTGACGCTGGAACTGACAGTAAAATTCATCACCACTTCCTGTATCAAGTATTTAGTGCTGGAGAACCAGGGCTGCAACAGCTAATCAATTATAAAAGATTACAGAGAAACCTATGTATTATTTTTCTAAAATGTTTAAGAGTATGATGATTCATTTAGCTGTAAAACAACATGTAGGTCATGATTTATGAATCTGAATTCATCCTTTATCCTCTAGAAGATCTCTCATGTTGGTGTTAATATAAAATGTGTGTAAACTCTTATCAGTCCAACGTTTTTATGCTCTGACGTCAATCACCACATCCATGAGACAGGTAGAGACTGACGTCATCACAACCAGGCCTCACCTGGGATCTTTTCCTCGGTTCTGTCTTTTAATGTCATAAAGCACGGAGGTTGCACGCGACCCGAGATTTACATGTAAAATAAGTACATATATAAAACTATTTGTTTTCATGTTACTGTAGAAGTCCGTACAGACATATTATAACTCGTTTGAACCATTAGATGTTCATTTTTTCAATTGATATAAGACTCTAATTCTAGGATTTACGACACTAAAACAGTAGCGTCTTACTTTACGGCAGTAAACAGTTAGCATCTTACCTGCTATCTTGTATAGCCGCAGTTAAAGGCTATTTATAGATCGATAAACAGACATTTATAGACAGAAGGTGGCTCGTTGTAAAGGAGAAAGGTCGAAGGATTAAATTAGCATCTTTACGTTCAAGCAGAAGTAGAAATAACGTGAATAAAAGTCGAATTTGATAGTGGCTTAGTTTTAGCGCCGCTCTTAAAACTTCCAAACGAACGTATTTGCCGTCAGTTTAAAGTTTAGACGAAATATTTTGACCAATGATGTTCAGTATCTATGAAATCGGTTGACGCCCCGGAACAAAATAAACCAATCAGCATCTTTCTACGACCGAAGGTGACGTACATACCAGTGTTAAAACTTAATTAACCAATCACAGGAGCGTGGTTTTAAGTTCCGCCCAAGTTAGTCTTATTGACAGCTACGTCTGTCCAATGGGAAGTCAGCATTGTGAAAACACGGCGAATTTGTAGCCAATTAAATTACCTGCCTGTCCATATATGGAAGTTAATGCATCTGGACTTTCTGTGGTGGTAGGACAGCCACATAACAGATAAACTGCATTTATACGTTAATTTAGGCGTGATTCAATCATAATAAATAGGTAAACCTTTAGTTTAATATTAACAACATATTGTTATAGTCACATTTAACACTAGGGGACATTTATTCAGAATGATAACGAGATTTATTATCATCATTTGGTAACTTTCAAACAGTTTTAGAGAGCTCTAGAGTCCTCTGCTGGAGATGCTCTGTATTGCACTTTCTAAAATATCTCAGAGACACTTCTATCAATTAGACTCAAACTTGGTACAGACTTTACAGACAGGTTGAGGGTGAGATTCTGTGAATCCCAGCCTGATATCCTGTATTATAACTGATTTACTGTATTTATAAGATGAAGTGAAAGGGAAAAAACAAGAAAGCACCTATTTTTACCTGTTTCATATTTGAGCAGTTGGACTCTTTCAGAGCCTAAAATGAGATCAACACACCTGATCAAACCCACTGAGTGTTTGCATCACAGTGATGTAATCTACATGCATCAGGTCCTCGTGGTCCTGGTATTATACTATTTAATAATGTGTTGCTATTAAGAGACAGAAATGCACTGAGTCAAATTTAACCTCAAGAGGTTAAGACACCACCTGAAAGCAAAACAAAGCATTTGTTAGAGTTCTTGTGGAATATTATCAGACAGCTAAAACAGAAATGGGTCTCCCTGTTCCTGAATCTGGATGTAGAAGTGATTCACATTCACAGATCTGGCTGGTTTGAGTCAGACGGGTTCAGGTCGGAGTGAAGCTAACTGGTCGAGTGTCCACACTGTGATTTCCTCTGGTAGTGAACATTTCTAGCTGTTTTATTAAAGTACTCACCAACAACAAGCTCAACAGTGAATATTTGACGTGGCTGAAGTCGTGGAAAATCACAGGTGTAGTTCCCGCTGTCGACCACCTTGGTGTTTGTGATGAGGATGGAGGCGTTGCCGTGTTTCAGCTCTGCTGGGAAATGTATGACTCGTCCTTTGAACTGCTCACTCTGACCATCAAGGCCGTTGTTGGAATGACGGCCGCCTTCATACATGAACACCTCTTTGTAGGGCTGATCTCCCTGAGCGACTTTCTTCCAGTAAAAGTAACCTGATCCAATGTCCTGATTGGTGCTGAGGGAACAGGGTAAGATGACATCACTTCCTTCTTCCACTTTGAGGACAGCTGGTCCTGGAGGAGAAAAACCTGTATTCATCACTATGTTTACATGCAGAGTTGGACACGCATATGGACAAAATATCAACTCATTTAACAAGAAACCTTTTTTATATTAGTAGTACTTCTACAGTGTTGTACTAGTAGAATTTCTCCAGTTTTATACTAGAAGTACTTCTACAGTGTTGTCCTAGTACAATTTCTCCAGTGTTATACTAGTAGTACTTCTACAGTGTTGTACTAGTACTATTTCTCCAGTAAGGTACTACTACTATTTCTACAGTGTTGTACGAGTAGAATTTCTCCAGTTTTATACTAGTAGTACTTCTACAGTGTTGTACTAGTAGAATTTCTCCAGTTTTATACTAGTAGTACTTCTACAGTGTTGTCCTAGTACAATTTCTCCAGTGTTATACTAGTAGTACTTCTACAGTGTTGTACTAGTACTATTTCTCCAGTAAGGTACTACTACTATTTCTACAGTGTTGTACGAGTAGAATTTCTCCAGTGTGGTAGGCCTAATAGTACTATTTCTACAGTGTTGTACTAGTAGTACTTCTACAGTGTTGTACTAGTAGAATTTCTCCAGTGTTATACTAGTAGTACTTCTACAGTGTTGTACTAGTAGAATTTCTCCAGTGTTGTACTAGTAGTACTTCTACAGTGTTGTACTAGTAGAAATTCTCCAGTGTTATACTAGTAGTACTTCTACAGTGTTATACTAGTAGTACTTCTACAGTGTTGTACTAGTAGAATTTATCCAGTGTTGTACTAGTAGAATTTCTCCAGTGTTATACTAGTAGTACTTCTACAGTGTTGTACTAGTAGAATTTCTCCAGTGTTGTAGTAGTAGTACTTCTACAGTGTTGTACTAGTAGAAATTCTCCAGTGTTATACTAGTAGTACTTCTACAGTGTTATACTAGTAGTACTTCTACAGTGTTGTACTAGTAGAATTTATCCAGTGTTGTACTAGTAGTACTTCTACAGTGTTATACTAGTAGTACTTCTACAGTGTTGTACTAGTAGAATTTCTCCAGTGTTATACTAGTAGTACTTCTACAGTGTTGTACGAGTAGAATTTCTCCAGTGTTATACTAGTAGTACTTCTACAGTGTTGTACTAGTAGAATTTCTCCAGTGTTGTACTAGTAGTACTTCTACAGTGTTGTACTAGTAGAATTCTTCCAGTGTTATACTAGTAGTACTTCTACAGTGTTGTATTTCTCCAGTGTTATACTAGTAGTACTTCTACAGTGTTGTACTAGTACTACCCCGCAGTAAAGCAGGTGAACAGCTTCAGAGGAAGCAGCTTTGCTGGGAAACAGCAGCTCGTTTCTCTGAATGATACCGACGTTCCTCTAAAAGACGCGCAGCTCGATCCTACGACTGGATGAAGGAGGCTGAATGAAGCACATCAGTGCTAACGATTAGCTCGAGGCTACATGTTGCTGGATGTTATCGATCACCACTGAAGGATGACTCGGTTTCACACTCACATGTTGACACGTTTATCAGACATTCAAAGAGAAAACACTTGAAGTTTCACCGTTTCCATCAGCAGACGATCCTCCAGACCGAGACAGGAGACAGAGACACACGAGAGGAACGAGCTTCATAGTTGTTGAAGTCCACTCGACGTCACACACCGCAGCGACGTCACCGTAGTTTAACTGGGACGTCACTAATGAACGTTTAACGGCTTCTAGGACTTGAAAACCAAATCATGGAACGTTTCATCGAAAGTATTCTAGAGATCAGGTGGAGACAGGAAGCTGCAGTTTCCATCTGCCTTCAAATCAATGTTATTAAAGACATACACACATACATCATTTAAAAAATACAAAATAGAAAAAAACTTCTAAAAGATGTATTTGACACAAGGAGACCTTATGATTCATGATCTTATTGAAGATTATTTGATTGTTTTCACTAAAAAGGATGTTGACTAATAATTGTCTCGTCATGATATGAGATATCTTGTCTCCAACGTCTCCCTTTGTTTAATCTCAATAGAGGATCACGTCCTCTAGCTTCTGTCCTTTGGGACGGGGGTCAGACGGTGTTTTGGGGGCTAAACAGCAGCTCCTTACCTGATGAAGTGACCCCTGACTGTAAACATGAGATCCAAATATTTGGCACCAGCAGCGGTGGAAAAGTGACATGTGTGTTGAGACTGTAGACCAGAGGTCTTCAAGGATTTTCAAGGACCCTTGGCTGATAGTGACCCGGTGGAGGGACCCCCATTACAAAAGTGTGTGCTTATTAAACCGGCCAATAATAATGTGAAGTGCAGCCCATAGTGCCATGTATAAAGGTAGGTTGTTATGATGTATGGATACAATGCTAAGCTGTTACAATAATAATTGTTGACAGATTCATATATTTATAGAACATATTGTAATTCTATATTAGCAATTCTACATCACAATTTATCATTAACACAATAACATTTATATTTGCTTATAACATGTTGTATTTATGTTCATGTGTATTTTTGGACATTTTTAATTTTTTAAGAAAAAAAGTTTGGGATCAAATCACTTTGGGGTGCCCCTGCTGTAACTCTGTGGAACCCCTAGGGGTCCCGGACCCCCTGTTGAAGATCTCTGCTCTAGACAGTGAGATGTGTACTGAGCCTCTAAACAGTACTTCAGTTCTTAGTTTCAGACAGCAGAGGGCACCACATTATTGAGAACAGAGGCTGAAACAAACCTCACTTCTAGAAATGACTTTTACAGAAAACTGATCACTTCTGGAAACATGAGGTTGACGTATGTTAAAGTCAAGCAAAGAGGAGCCAGGCTGAGGTTTGTTAAAGACCATAAGGACTGGACCGTAGAGGACTAGAGGAAGGTCATCTTCTCTGATGAGTCCATATTTCAGCTTTGCCAACACCTGGTGGTCTAATGGTGAGATGGACACCTGGAGAGGCCTACAAGCCACATTGTCTCACACCCACTGTGTTATTAGAAGATACAGTGGCAGCAGGAGGAGCAGCAGCAGCAGCAGCAGAGAGCGCGCTGAGACAAAAACAAGTTTTCGAGATAACTTGTTCTTAAAATAAAAAGTGTGACAATGCCGCCGAAGAAAAACCACGCTGACACTGACTCTAAATTGGACTTATTGACCGAAAGCCTAGGGGCAATTAAGGGAAGCCTGGAGGCAATGAAGGAAGAGCTGCTGAAGAATGACAAGAGGGCTGAAGAACGGCTGATGGCGGAGCTGAAAGACATGAAGAAAAAGATGGAACCTCTCCAAAAGTTGATGGCTGAAGTCAAACAACTCCGGGAGGAGGTTGCGGAGAAAGACGAGTTGATAAAGGAGCTGGGGAACAGAGTGGAGGAGCTGGACCAACAGGGTAAACTGAATGAGGTGATTGTGACTGGCCTCAAAATCAGGCCTCCAACCTACGCAAGGGCAGTTGCGGCTGATGCAGCCTCTGAGCCGGATGAATCTGAGACATCGAGGTGAACTTCAACAACGTCGAGGTATGTCACCTCTTACCCCGAAGGAGAGAGTCTGCAACTCGAGCTGTTGTGCTGAAATTCACCAACAGAAAATTCAAGACTGCACTGCTGAGGCAGGGCAGGAAGCTCAAAGGCTCGGACGTCTACATCAACGAGAACCTCACCAAAAAGAACGCAGACATCGCCAGAAGAGCTCGTCAACTAAGGAAGGATGGCAAGATACAACACACCTGGACGGCAAACTGCAGAATCTACATCAAAACAAAGGGAGCATCAGCAGAAGAAGTCAAAGTAATCCAGATCAGGAGTAAGGATGAGCTGGAGAAATACAATAACTAAGGTATGGCTCACAAACTCTCCATAACTACAGCACAGCAAATTTCAACGGTTCTTACACGGACTGAAAGACTGGATTAATGAAGACAAAGGCACAGAGTTTTTTCCTGGATGGATATAACTATTCATTGTCAGTAACACCAAGTATGAGACAGTACAAAATATGTCTAAAGCTGTGGATCACTTGTTGGAATGTGTGACACTTGAAATCTGTGTAACGAAAGGTAAAATATAGTTATAAGCTGTGTTTACAGAGCACCTAACTCAAAAATAGAAGACTTCAATGAATGTGTGGGTGAAATATTATATACTACAACAATATACTCTGTACAGACACTTCATTAAATCAAGGACGGCCCAGTCAGAACGCTAGAAAGAATATTACAGCAATTTACTAGCAGACAACCCGGTGGTCATAACAAATAGATAAGGATGGAGACAGAAATCCCAGCTCAATGGTTCTCACACCAGTGAAGGACACAGATATTAGACACCTGGTCTTCAAACGTGTAGCCAAAACTTCTACTGATGTTGATGCGCCACTATACCCTGACTTGGACATGAGGGATTGGACCCCCTTCAGACTTTGTTACATGATGAGACTGCTGCTCACTCGTGATGAACTAATACGGACACGTGTGCAGACGCACACGTAATCTGTATGCACTGGACTTCAGCTCTCTGTACCACCTACTGCTGTAACATGTTATGTCAAATGTCACAAGAAAAAGGAAAAGTTATGTCAAGTGGAAAATGCAATGATAAGAAAAGATTATGATGACGATTTCATCCTGTGGGTAATGGGGGCGGGACCAGATAAGCCTTGGCTTCTCCCGCTTTCCCTTTCGGCCATGTGTATTTTACTATGTGAACAAAGATGTGTAATGATGATTTAACGGACATGCCCAAAATAAACAAATAAATAAATAAATAAAAAATAAAATATTAGTTGAAGGATCGTGATGATGTGGGTCCTCAGGAAGACTGGAATCAGGCAGGTTTGTCTTTGTGAAGGACTCTTGAATCAAGACCTGTAGAAGGTCCTCCTGGAAGGAAAGCTGCTTCCCTCTGCTCTGGAAATGTTCCCAACACTCAGGATTGGTTCTTCCAGCAGGACAAGTCTCCATGCCACACTGCCAGGTCCATCAAGGTGTGGATGGAGGACCACCAGATCAAGACCCTGTCATGGCCAGCCCAATCTCCAGACCTGAACCCCTGAAAACCTCCTGAATGTGATCCAGAGGAAGATGGAGGTCATCAAACATGGAGGCCATCAAAGAAAGCCAGGCTGGTTTCATGTTTGCACCAGGAGTGACATGAAGTCAGAGCAGCGTGAGAGACTGGTGGAGAGATGCCAAGATGCATGAAAGCTGGGATTAAACATCAGGGTTATTCCACCAAATACTGATTCATGAACTCTTCACATTAGTATTGTGTTGTTTAGAAATAATTATGAACTTCTTTTCTAATTCGAGGTCTGAAAACACTGGATCTATTTTCTTATTTTGACCAGTTGTCATTTTCTGAATATAAATGCTGTAAATGTCAATATTTTATTTGGATTTTGGAAGAATTGTTGTCAGTAGTTTATAGAATAAAACAACAATGTTAATTTACTTGAACATATGAGTATAAATAGTAAAACCAGAGGAAGTGATCAGCGTTGGTCTCTTAATGTTTTCCAGAGCTGTTTATATATTTCATCAACTGTTGATGACAGGACTGATTGTCTTCAGTGTTTCTCATCATAAAATCATTAAATATGAACAAACATGATCATCTTGGAATCACTTTGGTTTCAACATCAGAAACGTCTCAACAGCAGTTTGACATGTTTCATGTTTAATTCAAACAGAAATGATGAAGCTGCCTGAAATAAGAAGACGTCTGCAGGAGCATCATCAGTGAACAACATCAACACACATCAACATAATGTAATATGACAACAACAGACACACTCAGAGTCCAGTTGATTCAAACCAGTGGGACCTTCATGAAGGAGGACTGGTGGATCACACGGCTCTAGTTTGAGCGTCCCTAATAAACTGGACACTGAGTGTGAAGTTCAGAGTCTAACTGGAGCTGACAGACTCTGGCTGAGACCCCAACAAATCAAAAGAAGCTGCACATGCTTGTCCCAAAACATATCAATAGAAAACAATATCACATCACAAGAAGAGTCACATTCTGTTTCACGTTAGCTGCTAAATATTCACATTTCTTTGACAGCGTGTTTGAGAATGTCCACGTCTCAGTGAGGAAACGAGTCAGAGCGTCTTCAGCTTCTGTATTCAGTCAAACAGGTTCAGCAGGTGAACAATATGACCAGGATGTGATCTACAACTATCGACTATCTGAAGAACTACAAGCAGCAGGACCAGATGTGGGGAATGGAGTCCATTTATACAGCAGTTTAAACGTCCCTCATTCATCCATTAAGACACTCGAGGACACTTGGACATGTGGAGTCAGATCCTGAAGAACTACTACAGTCGTCTTTATTCAAACCTCGTCTGTCTTCAGCGTCAACATGTTTGGATTTGAGCTTTTTATCAGAGAAGAAACACAAACAGCAGCTTCCATTCTTCAGCTGCCTGAGACTTTGACATCTAACAGTTTTCCTCATGAATGTTTGAGTGAAGCTCCTGAAGGCAACACAGACATCTGAGTCTTTTATGGTCCGAGCCGTCAGCTTTCATCACGTTTGATTAAACCTTGGTCCGTTTTAATTCACCTTTTCTTCTACTCTCATTATTTATCACATGTTCATCTGTTTCTATGGAGCTCCATCTTATTCACTGGGACTTGATGCTGCCTGGAATTAAACTAATCTAACAAAGACGACCAGAGTAGAAAAATAAAAGAATAAATACGTTATTTTGTCTCTTAAAGCTCATTCAATATAGACACACTGTATATACACATAAATATATATCTCAGCAAATTAAAATGCAAATGTAATTTCCATCCAGGTCCTCCATTGAACCTGAAAAGCAGGTCTTCATCCTGAGACTGCCTGAAATAAAGGACCAGCAGACTAAAGGTCCTCACCATCAAACTCAAACTGGTTCCCACAGGATTTAACACACAGCAGCAACCTTCACGGCACATCAGGTCCCTGGTCTGAGAGACCGGGGTCTTTTAGAGGGACTCTGGTCTCTGGTGGTGATCCTGCAGGAAGGACAATAAAGTTTTATTCAAGAAGATCCCAACTGACTTGATGCTACCTGGTGGAAATACCAACAGAACGCTGCAAGACTGAGGAGATAAAACAACATCAGGACTCTGAACACGAGAACCAACTAAACAACCTGTTCAATACGGTGACACAAAACTTTATTTAAACCTACCTTTAGTACATTTTAGAGGGATGTAACCCTTGGCTACAAGCACACCTAGAAGAACACCAACCAAAAGTGCACCAAGAACTGCAGCAACAATCCATCCAGCTGGAGCTCCAGTTGGAGACTCTGAAAGAGAAGAGCCAAAGTTAGCGTAGCATCAGAATGTAACTTCACATCATATCCAGCAGATTGAACATCACAGTCTCCACAAAGACAACAACTACAGAAGCCTGTGAGCTCAAACAGAGCAGATCAAAGCAGCGGTGGGATGAATCTCACAGGAACACTGACGTTCACTCTGATCTGATGGACAGTTTCCTGCTGGGCTTCACCGCTCAGAACCTGGTTCTGGTCCTGGTCTCAGTAGGGAGGAGGCTCCTCGGTTCCTTTTCTCCTCCCCTCATGTGTTAGTCCCTCCCATGAAGGATGTGAGTGGAGGGGACACATTATATATGTTACAGACTCTAATCTAGTCTCATATCATGATCAATATAATAAACATATACAGCCGGTATTTAACAGCATGAGCTCATCGGTGCTTTATAGTCTCTCAGTGTCCACTTTATTATGTAAACCTGTACAACCTGATGCTCTCCAGTCTACTATCAAGTCTACCTTGATGATGCCTAGAATGTGTGTTTATTCTGTCATAGAGGTAATCATTTTGGTGCTGATGAATTGTGTTGTACTAGCAGGTGTTTCTATTATTGTGTCCAGCCCGTCTCTATGAATGAGGGGAGGCTAAACAGAGAAACACCTCCAGCAGCCTCCAACGTGATCGTAGAGTTGAACCAACAGCTGAACATGGTGACCTTCATGAAGGAGGACTGCTGGATCAGACCTCATCCCCTTCAGACAGGTGGACCTAACCAACTGGACACGAGTCTGTTTGCCTTGTAACCTGGTTTCCCATTGGGCTGGACAGACAGTCAACGCATCATTACAGAGGGAGATAATCTGACCTGCTGGATGGATTTAGGTAGAAGTGACATTTAATGGAAACATAAGGAACGATGAACCTTTTAAAACTACAGATATGTTGATGTATAAATGAGTTACATCACATTCATGGGGATTTGTCTCCTAAAAGAAAAACAAAACCTGTTAGAGTGCTTTTAAAATATCATCAACTTGGCAGAGACGTAAACAAGCTGACATTAGTTTCTGTGTTTGTGAAATCTGAGATTACGCTTCTTTTTTCCTCCAACAAGTTTTAGATGAAACTAAACGCTCCATCTTAATCTTGACAGACGCCGTTTGATGATCCCACCAGCACTTTGTTTGAAGCCTCATGTGACGACTGTGTGTCGGTCATGTGACTCAGGTGTTACATTCACGTGTCAGTCGCTGACGTCGGTTATTTCAGGCTCTAAATCAGCGTGTTTTCATGCTGATCCTCAGCTGTTCATAAATCTATTACTGGCTCTGTGTGAATATTTACTAAATCATAAGTAACTACTAATTAGTCTCATCTGTAGCGGCGTCCAATCAGACAGCGTTCAACAATACAAACACAGAAATGATTTCAGCATCACCGGCTGCAGCATAACTAACAATAAACAGGTTGTAAGGACCGATATGAAGTATTAAAGTGAGCTACTGACACTTTGTCTCTCTAGATGCACGTTTGCAGGAACGTCTTGGTTGTCCAACAGTGTTCATGCAGTTTAGACTGAGAGAGAAAAAAGCTGACGGACATTAAAGGTTCTCAACATCGCTGCTATCAATATTATTATTGTTTGATCCTTGTATGAATCTTGAACATCTGATGCGTATTCAGAGTCACAGTGAGTTAACGTCTGTGATGGTGATTCATGTTGAACACTAGAACTCCTGTTCCACCAGACTCGTCTCAGATCAGTTCTTCTACTCACTCTGAGCAGCTCACATAGGAGTTTTCTGCAGAGAACAACCAGCGGCTCCACAGGTTCACCTGCTAGTTAGTATGTGGCAACATGTCTAACAACAAGAGGCTGGAAGCTTTCCATTCCCAAAGCATGATGGGAATTAGTCGCCACGTCAACATCAAAGTAGCGAGGCTCAGAACCAGAGCTGACCTCCAGTCTGTTGATGACAGTGAACATCTGGATCTTCACTGAGTGGTGATGCTAGAACAGTGTGACGCTGCTCAACATCGTCAGTGTTCATGGTTTGTGTCCTGAAACCCGTTTACAGACAGGAAACCTAACTGTGACCGTGGAGCTGCATATCATGTTCAGCACGTTAGTATGAGAGTCTCATCACAGCTGGAGAGCCACCATGATTCAGGACCAACGTGCTGCTAGAAGGAGAACTCAGTCTGACACTTCATTTCTCTCTGATCTGTTCATCTGACTGTTGGAGGCTTTTTACACTTTGTGTTCATTCAGCACTAAAATGTTTCAGAAAGCTGGTTTAACAAACTCTGAATAGTTTATGGTTATCAGTATCGGTCATTTTTAAGCTGATTTGCAGATGAAATAATTTAATCATAAAATGCTCTCTTTGGCTTTGATGCAGCCGTGGTCACGCCTCCCTGGTCTTTAGTGAAGTCCCGCCCACAGCAGCGCTGCCTGACTTGTTAGAGAGTTCAGCCCACCAACATAGAAGGCTTCTGTCTCTCAGTCACTAACTTTATATTTGTACTTTATAAAACATCAGCAGCCAGAAACTGAAGATGATTTCAAATACAGATCAAAGATCTGGAGTCATGACTGGAAGCTCACAATCTGATCCAGTAATAATGTTATTGGTGATTTCAAACCCAGCAGGTTTTAAATGGTAGACGTCTATTTAGGTGTTGGATCAACAGCATTCAGTGGTTTTATTTCAGCTATTTCTACAATGATAGTAGATTTAAAGACAGTCAGTGAAATACTGTTCAAACATTCAGACTTTATGCAGCTTCTTTAAAAAGACATTCTGCAGCTGCACCACCATCCTGCTACCTCAGAAATATTAACATTTAATCTCCAATATTATAGGAATTATGTTCCATCAGTGAAAGCTGACAGAGTTATATATTTATTTATATAAAAACACATGAACTATAAATGATCTGAACACACAAATATGAGGAGTGAACTCACCACCGATGTAAACATAAGTCTCAGCATGTATCTGGTGGTTGATGGTCTCCTGTGTGGCTACACAGCGATAGCGGCCGGTCTTGGTCACAGTAGTCTGGAGGATGATGTCATAGCGGTCTCCTCTTTGCGACACCTGAGGTTGTTCAGCAGGAAGGAGGTTTCCAGAGCTGTCCTTCCACTCTACTTTAGGTTGTGGAGAGCCATGAACTTCACACTGTAACAGGGACCAGTCCTTTGTTTGGTCAAGAGATGTGACAGACGGTTTTAAAGCTGCACCTGTGAACATCATAGAAACAATAGAAGGTAAAAGGACTTTTACAGCAGTTCAGCAGCCGATCACACACTCCATCATTATCAGAGTCTCATGTTTTAAACACATGTAGCTTCTCCCAACTATACACACTACTTCTGAGGCTGCAGTCACACCAAACCAGGTGTTGTGGAGATGAGTCAGCTGTGTGGGGGTGAGGTCCACTGACACCAGCCGACTGCAGGAGGATTAACGTCTCTGCTCCCTCACGGCTGCTTGTTCAGCTCTGGATCCACAGTTACGTGATTGACACCACAGCGTGACGTTGGCTCGTCTTTCTCTAAAGCTGGTTCTGGTTCTGCTTTTCAACATGGACTACTTTGTTATTTTCAGCACCGCCTGCAAACACCTCCAGTGAACACACCACCCTCACTGAAATGAATGGAGGACCGGCGTTTTCACCGCTGTATCTGATTTGGTGTGAACACCGCCTGAATCAGATCATCACAGAAGCACATTTACAGAGAAGACGAATGGACAACTCTTGAAGTTCTACGCTTCATTTGTTGTGATTAAATATTTAATATTTAATGTGTTGTCTGATATGTGAACAACATCTTCTCTTCCACTGACGTCATGTATCCGAGTGTGTTGTTGCATCTTTAGAAGTGTGTGCAGCTCTTGTGTAATCAGGCCTGAACGGTGAGTGTTTATTAGGGACTCCTGTACAACGTAATGAGATCCAACACAGCTGTTAACTTTGATGATGCTGATGATGTTTGACGTCATAGAGGAGCTGATTCAGCCACAGGTTTGATCCCTGAGCTGGTGTCAGTGTGTTGCTGTACTGTTATATTGACAGTCTGTTTCTATGGTTCTGAAACAGGGAGGACAATAATGAGAATCAGCTCCCAGTAGAACGTCGTCCAGTACAACGCCACCTTTAACTGGGCGCTCAGGAACAAACATGTCCGTTCATTCACACGTTTCACACCAAGTCAACAACAACGTCAACGTTAGAAACCTGTTAGAGGGAGAAGTGATGTCACAGCTGTGTTTGAATGAAGACAGACTTACAGGCCGACCTCATAAAGTGGCATCATCTACTTTACTGTATGAATTCATCATCACTCTGAAATATACAGATTTAAGTAAACATGAAATATTGATCTAATAAATACTTTATACTTCTACTTCACTACATTTATCAGACAGATACAGTTACTTGTTACTTTGATCCGACTCACAAACATGTCATCAACTTATAAATATAATACTTTTATACTTAACTGATACTTTTATTCAAGTGTCACTTTGAGTGCAGGACTTTTACTTGTAACAGAGTATTTCTACACTGTGGTATTAGTACTCTTACTTCAGTAAAGACGATGGTGTGGGTCTACAGTTATTGGGCTCAATGGAAGCAGAGCGACACTCTTGAAGGTCTGAATACACTTTAACTGGTGAATAAAAGGACATTTATATTCAGTCTTTAGTTCAGATTTACAGATTAGTTTAGACATGAAGACATCTGATACATATTTAGATTCACATAAAGAACCAGATACAGTTTCACATCTGTACACTAAACATCTGCAAATAATAAGAGCACCCTCCCTCGACACCCCCTTACCCCTTAAAAAAAACCTTACCTATAGCACTCTGATCTTAGCACTGTTGCTCTTGAAGTACTACTTTACTCAGATGAGGACCTAACACTTGTTCTATTTTTAGCTCTTACTTTATCGGCAATGATACGTCGTGGTTTCTTTGTTTCCTTCTTTTGACAAATGTACTTATTGTAAGTCGCTTTGGACAAAAGCGTCTGCTAAATGAACTAAATGTAAATGTAAATGTAAATAAGAAGTCTTCTGTTTTACAAAAACAAAAGATCAGAGAAATCTGAATTTTATTTCTGAAAAAGTTGAAGAGCTAGGGGTGTAACGGTTCACCAAAACGATTCGGTTCGACTTCGGTTTTTGACTCACGGTTCAGTTCAAACCTCGGTTTTTAAAAACATACTGAAAAACCTTTTGGAAAACTTCCAGAAAAAATGTCTGGATTTTATTAAAGGATATATCAAGAACATGAAGATTAGTTATATTAACAAGTATAACACTTCTCTTCAAACAAGTCCACAACAAAAACATTTTTTTTAAACACTTCTATTAATCTCTTATGGAATACAAAAAATAAACATTTGTCTTAAGACCAGTCTACATTGTCTAAATGAAGTAAAAATGAAAAACTTCTTACACCAGTCTGAGGTATAACAAAAATAAATACAAAGCACTTCTCTTAAAGTGATGGTCCGGAGTGAAATGGACCCTAGGTCATTTCCACCATGACCTCCAGCAAGACACCCCCTCGGAAGCATTTTTAGCGATGGTCAGCAGTGGTCAAGATAGGGCGATCAGCCGAACGGCTTCGTAATAGCGCTATGGTACTTACAGTATATCTCGTAAATGTCCCCACTAATAATGCATGGAATGTTACCAAACTTCTGCAGTAGTACACATAGTGTCTGTACTCACAAAACGAGGCATTTTAAAGTTTGTAAGTACATCAGGAGTTTATTTAAAAAGAACACTTGCCTGATAGCTTCTAATGCTAAAGCTACGCACGGCACCGTGTTTACACAGCTTCTTCTTCGTTGGTGTTTCATGGCAGTCGGCGTATATCCAGCTGTTCCCGTCACGCGAGTTTCACGCCAGCGTATGAAAAAGTGTCGCCGATTTTTTATAAATGCTTGTCGACCTGATAATATAAGCATTTATGAAAAAATGTTTTTTAAAAAAAAACTTTTCATACCCTCGCGTGAAACTCGTGTCACGATTAACAGCCAGGTATACGCCGACTGCTATTAAACACCAACGAAGAAGAAGCTGTGTAAACACGGGGGACCCGCTAGCTCAGGTTTATTAGCCATCTTGAAACTAACCGGAGGGACCTGACACACGTGTGCGGTCGGGGCGGGGATGGACCGAGGTTCGGGAAGATAGAATGAGTTTCTGAACCGAAGTCCTCTGAACCGAGGTTTTCCGTTTCGGTTCAGAACCGTTACACCCCTATTAAGAGCATAATGTTTTTGTTGTGATTTTATGAATCTGAATTCTTCCTTTCATCAAAGATCCATCTAGAAAGATCTCTGATCAGCTTTTTCTGATTTAAAAGTCACAATTACAATAATTATTAAAATGATAATTAATGTTTATGTGGTAAAAAGGATATTTATATATAATGACCCACTGATCCATCTCTGTCATTTTAATGTAGGCATTTAATTCAGCATGTTAACAGACCCCCATCAATGTCCATCATCTCTCTTTGAGCATAAAGGCATGAGATCATCTGTTGCTCTAGAAACTGTCAGCTCGCTCTGAGATCTTCTTTTCAACACAAACATCAAACTGAATTATGTTCCAAGTAAATTTGGACCGTTGTCTTCTCTCAGGTATGTCAATGTAACTTCAGCACCAATATATGTATTAGTAGTGTCGTAAGTCTGTCTGTTATTAAATTAATAAAAGTACATTTGGGCGTTGTCGTGGAAACAACCGTCATCTATGCTGATGCAGCTCCCCAGTGATTTAAGCTCATATTTGTCTCATTTTGAAACAATAACTTGTGAGAACATTCGTTCGTGTCCTCAGGGTGAAAACTGATGATGGCTGTTAGAGCCAGTAATATAAGCTGTTATTTGTTGTCATAGCAACTGTAAACATCCAGATAGTGGATGAAACCGTAACAGAGAGCCGTATTGTAAATATGAATCTGATTCACTGTAAATATGAAGTTTTTACTTCACAAAACTAGTTTAATTAATTCATGCATGAATCTTGACTTAATAATGTAGAACTATGTGTGAACTTACAAACAGCTGGAGCTGCATATCATGTTCAACACATTTGGTATTCAGTGTTCTGTCTTTTAATGTTATAAAACACGGAGATTATACGCGACCCGAGATTTACAATTAAAATAAGTAAATAAATAACACTAGATACTTTCATGTTACTGTAGAAGTCCTTACAGTTATTCTCCGGATACGGAAAGGAAAATCCCGACTGCAGCCTACTTTTTGTCAGACAGTAGTGTTCCACCTGCGGATGTGTCAGCGGAGGTGCAGCGCTGTGATGCGTCTGTGCCCTGTTGCTGACCTACGTTACCTGTGTCAGCGCTTCAATACCCCTCCACCCTCCAGTGCACCCGTGGAGTCTCGTTCTTACTCCCAGGAGAACTCGACTGTCGGACAGACGTTTTGAAAATCTTCTTCTGCTACGTTTTAATCACTACTTTGAAGAGTAAATTAAGTGGACAATGGTGAAGTGAATTTAGGCCTGTGACACGTGAATAGTATTTTAGTTCGGCTATTAGGCTATTTGTCATTTGCCTGTGAGCCAGTGAGCGATTTTATTCGGCCTGTTATCATTTTTGTTCGACATAGATCCAGCTGTTAACATTTCTGTTAGATCGTTCATTTCTAAATGGATCAATCTGCTACCTGTTTACCTCAGATTGTGTTTACAAGTAAACACACTTTATGTACTTTCATAACTGCATTCGGGATAAAAAAAATCAGGAGTTAGCTAATCTTGTTTGGTGCTCATATATAGGCTACCTGGGCTGGGCAGGTGTGAATTTTGATTCATATGTTGTATATGTAAAATATTAATGAATAAAGCGCTATGTGGCATATTGCTAACTGTCTTTATTGTTATCCTGCAGAGTTAGTTTGGTTGGATTACTGACGTTATTCATCATTGTCACAGCTTCTCGGTGCATTTAAAGGAGTGTGTGTGTGTCAGCTAAGTTGCAGAATGTGCGAGGCGTTACTTTCCTTCACAGGTAACGCTGTAACGTAACTGATTACTTTTAATTGATGGTAACGTTGTATAACCTAATTAACTACTTTCCAAAGTAACTAGACCCAACACTGGTCGTTAGCTTTAAACGCTGATTCCAAAACTTCTAAACAAACGTATTTTCTGTCGATTTAAAGTGTTGACCAATATTTGACCAATGATGTTCTATATGTATTAAATTATGTAACGCCCAGAACAAAATAAACCAATCAGCATCTTTCTACGACCTAAAGTGACGTTACCTACCAGACTCTAACTTAATCAACCAATCACAGGAGTGCATCTTTAGTACGTTGTCAGTGTTCATTATTTCTTAGAGTGAACATTATTAACTATGAACACATGAACTATAAATGATCTGAACACACAAATATGAGGAGTGAACTCACCACCGATGTAAACATAGATCTCAGCATGTATCTGGTGGTTGATGGTCTCCTGTGTGGCTACACAGCGATAGCGGCCGGTCTTGGTCACAGTAGTCTGGAGGATGATGTCATAGCGGCCTCCTCTTTGTGACACCTGAGGTTGTTCAGCAGGAAGGAGGTTTCCAGAGCTGTCCTTCCACTCTACTTTAGGTTGTGGAGAGCCATGAACTTCACACTGTAACAGGGACCAGTCCTTTGTTTCATCAACAGATGTGATAAATGGTTTTAAAGCTGCACCTGTGAACATCATAGAAACAATAGAAAGTAAAAGGACTTTTACAGCAGTTCAGCAGCCGATCACACACTCCATCATTATCAGAGTCTCATGTTTTAAACACATGTAGCTCCTCCCAACTATACACACTACTTCTGAGGCTGCAGTCACACCAAACCAGGTGTTGTGGAGATGAGTGGTCAGCTGTGTGGGGGTGAGGTCCACTGACACCAGCCGACTGCAGGAGGATTAACGTCTCTGCTCCATTAACTGCGGTCGCAACCACCTCAGGATATAAATCTATATTTTATTTTCTGAAAAAGTTTAAGAGCCTGATGTTGTGAATTTATGAATCTGACTTCATCCTTTAATCTAAAATCCATCCAGAAGATTTCTCATCAGCTTCTTCTGGTTTAAAACTCTACAGTTTAACAATTATAAACTGCTGATTGAAGCTGCCGGCAGCGTTGATCAGACCGTAGGCGGTTCTGGCAGGACGCCGGTTGATGACTGCATGTCTGCAACCATCGGACGCTGTTTCTACCAGTTACATGTTATTTCCTGTGTGGAGAGCCTGACGCTGGAACTGACAGTAAAATTCATCACTACTTCCTGTATCAAGTATTTAGTGCTGGAGAACCAGGGCTGCAACGGCTAATCAATTATAAAAGATTACAGAGAAACCTATGTATTATTTTTCTAAAATGTTAAGAGTATGATGATTCATTTAGCTGTGAAACAACATGTAGGTCATGATTTATGAATCTGAATTCATCCTTTATCCTCTAGAAGATCTCTCATGTTGGTGTTAATATAAAATGTGTGTAAACTCTTATCAGTCCAACGTTTTTATGCTCTGACGTCAATCACCACATCCATGAGACAGGTAGAGACTGACGTCATCACAAGCAGGCCTCACCTGGGATCTTTTCCTCGGTTCTGTCTTTTAATGTCATAAAGCACGGAGGTTGCACGCGACCCGAGATTTACATGTAAAATAAGTACATATATAAAACTATTTGTTTTCATGTTACTGTAGAAGTCCGTACAGACATATTATAACTCGTTTGAACCATTAGATGTTCATTTTTTCAATTGATATAAGACTCTAATTCTAGGATTTACGACACTAAAACAGTAGCGTCTTACTTTACGGCAGTAAACAGTTAGCATCTTACCTGCTATCTTGTATAGCCGCAGTTAAAGGCTATTTATAGATCGATAAACAGACATTTATAGACAGAAGGTGGCTCGTTGTACAGAAGAAAGGTCGAAGGATTAAATTAGCATCTTTACCTTCAAGCGGAAGTAGAAATAACGTGAATAAAAGTCGAATTTGATAGTGGCTTAGTTTTAGCGCCGCTCGTAAAACTTCCAAACGAACGTATTTGCCGTCAATTTAAAGTTTAGACGAAATATTTTGACCAATGATGTTCAGTATCTATGAAATCGTTTAACGCCCCGGAACAAAATAAACCAATCAGCATCTTTCTACGACCGAAGGTGACGTAAATACCAGTGTTTTAACTTAATTAACCAATCACAGGAGCGTGGTTTTAAGTTCCGCCCAAGTTAGTCTTATTGACAGCTACGTCTGTCCAATGGGAAGTCAGCATTGTGAAAACACGGCGAATTTGTAGCCAATTAAATTACCTGTCTGTCCATATAGAGTGGTGAAGTCCCGCCCCTCCATTTCCGGGACATGGGTCCTCAAAAGCAAAAAAATATCAATGCGATTCAATGGGTAGATACAAATTATTTTCTGGTCCCGTTTGAATTGTGCCATGGATTTCACATATGTTCTTTGTGATATTTAAAGAAAATTTTTCACGCAAAGAAGACGACAATTAAGCGCGAAGAGTTTTGATAAAGTTAGGTTTTGTGTGAGCCGCTTTGTGAACTACAGCTCCTCGCTGTTCTCGTCGCGAATGATATACGTCACCACCCGCCGAGTCCGAAGTCCGCCGAGATGGCTGTTTCTCTGCTCCACTTCACCGCTTTTTTCCAAGGGCAGAATAAAAGTATCGAAAGGGGGAGAACCACTATAAGTCGGGTCATGTGGAGAGCCGAGGGAGGGAAAAGGGCGATGACGTGACGTCACATACGCGACACAACATGTAGTCTTTATCATTGTGTTTTCTCAATGAATTTTAACTGAAGAATTGCACAATAAACGGTCAAACTCTTGACATGGAAAATTATAATTTAAGCCTATAAACAACATTTGTGTAATCCAAGGCATAACGACCGGGGGATCAGATAATAATTATTTTCCGTCCATTGAACACCATTCATTTTTTTCGCTCCGAAAGGACCCATGGCGCCGTTACTTCCTGCTTCCGCTTCGGCACTCTATATGGAAGTTAATGCATCTGGACTTTCTGTGGTGGTAGGACAGCCACATAACAGATAAACTACATTTATACGTTAATTTAGGCGTGATTCTATCATAATAAATAGGTAAACCTTTAGTTAAATATTAACAACGTCTTGTTATAGTCACATTTAACACTAGGGGACATTTATTCAGAATGATAACGAGATTTATTATCATCATTTGGTAACTTTCAAACAGTTTTAGAGAGCTCTAGAGTCCTCTGCTGGAGATGCTCTGTATTGCACTTTCTAAAATATCTCAGAGACACTTCTATCAATTAGACTCAAACTTGGTACAGACTTTACAGACAGGTTGATGGTGAGATTCTGTGAATCCCAGCCTGATATCCTGTATTATAACTGATTTACTGTATTTATAAGATGAAGTGAAAGGGAAAAAACAAGAAAGCACCTATTTTTACCTGTTTCATATTTGAGCAGTTGGACTCTTTCGGAGCCTAAAGTGAGATCAACACACCTGATCAAACCCACTGAGTGATTGCATCACAGTGATGTAATCTACATGCATCAGGTCCTCGTGGTCCTGGTATTATACTATTTAATAATGTGTCACTATTAAGAGTCAGAAATGCACAGAGTCAAATTTAACCTCAAGAGGTTAAGACACCACCTGAAAGCAAAACAAAGCATTTGTTAGAGTTCTTGTGGAATATTATCAGACAGCTAAAACAGAAATGTGTCTCCCTGTTACTGAATCTGGATCTAGAAGTGATTCACATTCACAGATCTGGCTGGTTTGAGTCAGACGGGTTCAGGTCGGAGTGAAGCTAACTGGTCGAGTGTCCACACTGTGATTTCCTCTGGTAGAGAACATTTCTAGCTGTTTTATTAAAGTACTCACCAACAACAAGCTCAACAGTGAATATTTGACGTGGCTGAAGTCGTGGAAAATCACAGGTGTAGTTCCCGCTGTCGTCCACCTTGGTGTTTGTGATGAGGATGGAGGCGTTGCCGTGTTTCAGCTCTGCTGGGAAATGTATGACTCGTCCTTTGAACTGCTCACTCTGACCATCAAGGCCGTTGTTGGAATGACGGCCGCCTTCATACATGAACACCTCTTTGTAGGGCTGATCTCCCTGAGCGACTTTCTTCCAGTAAAAGTAACCTGATCCAATGTCCTGATTGGTGCTGAGGGAACAGGGTAAGATGACATCACTTCCTTCTTCCACTTTGAGGACAGCTGGTCCTGGAGGAGAAAAACCTGTATTCATCACTATGTTTACATGTAGAGTTGGACACGCATATGGACAAAATATCAACTCATTTAACAAGAAACCTTTTTATGCACATTGAAATCCTCATAAATCCTCTGCACTTCCCTCCAGGTTATTTGCACATTTTAGTTTTTCACATATGACTATTTTTTTAATAATAATTTAATCAATCTTTAATGTAATCCTTATTACGTGTCCTCTTGTCCCCCGAAATACACCCACCAAGTGTGAAGTGGATCAGAGGAACGGTTCTCACCACACTGACGCCTTGATGTAGAGTGAGAACATGCTGCTACAGCGCCATCTAGTGGACTAATGGAAGCAAAACGGTTTGTTTCTGTCAGCGTTCATCAGGTCAACAGGTCATTAATACTATTCTTTATTATTTACCTTTATTCTTAATTATTTATTAATAATAATAATTATTATTTCCATTGTTCTTTATTAATATTATTGTTAGTTGTATCATTGTATTATGATTATTATTAATATCTCAAAAATGTATCGACTTCATTCAGATATTTTATCTACAAATGTGGTTACAATACCAAGCATTCAAGAGATGAAATAAGCCCCGCCCACATTATATCATAACTTAAAGGGCCAGCTATGAGAAAACCATATTAAACATGACAAATCAGAAAACCAGAGCCGTTCTGGAACAAAGTCAGTGACGAACGCTGAAAATGTGTCGGAGCAGCAGACAAAACAGATTCAGACACAATTCAACACGAACACGACATAAACATGTTGTTGTGGAGATTTGAGGTTCAGAAGTTCCAGGCAGAAACGTAAAGATTGATGTTACAGCGCCACCATGTGGCCACATTGCGTTTCTTTTCCTCGTGATGACGAACATCATCAGTGACTCAGCTGTTTATCAGACTCTCTGTTTGCTGTAAATACACAAAGAAAGCACATTATTGGTGTTCTATATTCATCATTATCAGGATTATGTTTCTTTATGAATTATTATCTTGGTTATTTATTACTATTGTTATTATTATTTAATTATTCTTTATGTTAATATTATGATCCATTAAAACTATTCTCATGAACATTCAGGAGCAGGAAGGTAATTTATTCAAGTACTGTACTCAAGTACATATTCAAAGTATTTGTACTGTATTATATATGCATATATTATGTACTGTATTATATATGTATGTATATATGTATATTTCCCTGCTGCATTCTACATCACAGAGGTGAATACATTCATCTGGCAGCTTGAGTTACTTTCCAGATAGTATTTTCTAGATGTTGGCTAGAATATGAAGCATCGCTGTAGATTAAACTAAGAACATGTAACATGAACGCAGCAGATATGAATCCACAAACATCAGATATGACAGCACAACATGTTACTTTTAATTTACATTTAGACACTAGTTCCTCCTTGTAGTGGTAATTCTCAAGTGTGGTACTAGTACTTTTACTTTACATTGAGATACTTGTTCTTACATGTAGTGTTGTGCAGTTCCCCAGTGTGGTACGAGTAGTAGCTACTTCTTCAGTGTTGTACAAGTACTATTTCTCCAGAGTGTTACTAGTAGTACGTCTCCAGGGTTGTACTAGTATTATTTCTACACTATTTCTGAACTAGTAGGCCTACTACTTCTCCAGTGTTGTACTAGTAGTACTTCTACAGTGTTGTACTAGTAGAATTTCTCCAGTGTTGTACTAGTAGTACTTCTCCAGTGTTGTACTAGTAGAATTTCTCCAGTGTTGTACTAGTAGTACTTCTACAGTGTTATACTAGTAGAATTTCTCCAGTGTTATACTAGTAGTACTTCTCCAGTGTTATACTAGTAGTACTTCTCCAGTGTTGTACTAGTAGAATTTCTCCAGTGTTATACTAGTAGTACTTCTACAGTGTTGTACTAGTAGAATTTCTCCAGTGTTATACTAGTAGTACTTCTACAGTGTTGTACTAGTAGAATTTCTCCAGTGTTGTACTAGTAGTACTTCTCCAGTGTTGTACTAGTAGAATTTCTTCAGTTGTATACTAGTAGTACTTCTACAGTGTTGTACTAGTAGAATTTCTCCAGTGTTGTACTAGTAGTACTTCTCCAGTGTTGTACTAGTAGAATTTCTCCAGTGTTGTACTAGTAGTACTTCTACAGTGTTATACTAGTAGAATTTCTCCAGTGTTATACTAGTAGTACTTCTCCAGTGTTGTACTAGTAGAATTTCTCCAGTGTTATACTAGTAGTACTTCTACAGTGTTGTACTAGTAGAATTTCTCCAGTGTTATACTAGTAGTACTTCTACAGTGTTGTACTAGTAGAATTTCTCCAGTGTTATACTAGTAGTACTTCTACAGTGTTGTACTAGTAGAATTTCTTCAGTTGTATACTAGTAGTACTTCTACAGTGTTGTACGAGTAGAATTTCTCCAGTGTTGTACTAGTAGTACTTCTACAGTGTTGTACTAGTAGAATTTCTTCAGTTGTATACTAGTAGTACTTCTACAGTGTTGTACGAGTAGAATTTCTCCAGTGTTGTACTAGTAGTACTTCTACAGTGTTGTACGAGTAGAATTTCTCCAGTGTTGTACTAGTAGTACTTCTACAGTGTTGTACTAGTAGAATTTCTCCAGTGTTATACTAGTAGTACTTCTACAGTGTTGTACTAGTAGAATTTCTCCAGTGTTATACTAGTAGTACTTCTACAGTGTTGTACTAGTAGAATTTCTCCAGTGTTATACTAGTAGTACTTCTACAGTGTTGTACTAGTAGTACTTCTCTAGTGTTATACTAGTAGTACTTCTACAGTGTTGTACTAGTAGTACTTCTCCAGTGTTATACTAGTAGTACTTCTACAGTGTTGTACTAGTAGAATTTCTCCAGTGTTATACTAGTAGTACTTCTACAGTGTTGTATTTCTCCAGTGTTATACTAGTAGTACTTCTACAGTGTTGTACTAGTAGTACTTCTACAGTGTTGTACTAGTACTACCCCGCAGTAAAGCAGGTGAACAGCTTCAGAGGAAGCAGCTTTGCTGGGAAACAGCAGCTCGTTTCTCTGAATGATACCGACGTTCCTCTAAAAGACGCGCAGCTCGATCCTACGACTGGATGAAGGAGGCTGAATGAAGCACATCAGTGCTAACGATTAGCTCGAGGCTACATGATGCTGGATGTTATCGATCACCACTGAAGGATGACTCGGTTTCACACTCACATGTTGACACGTTTATCAGACATTCAAAGAGAAAACACTTGAAGTTTCACCGTTTCCATCAGCAGACGATCCTCCAGACCGAGACAGGAGACAGAGACACACGAGAGGAACGAGCTTCATAGTTGTTGAAGTCCACTCGACGTCACACACCGCAGCAACGTCACCGTAGTTTAACTGGGACGTCACTAATGAACGTTTAACGGCTTCTAGGACTTGAAAACCAAATCATGGAACGTTTTATCGAAAGTATTCTAGAGATCAGGTGGAGACAGGAAGCTGCAGTTTCCATCTGCCTTCAAATCAATGTTATTAAAGACACACATACATCATTTAAAAAATACAAAATAGAAAAAAACTTCTAAAAGATGTATTTGACACAAGGAGACCTTATGATTTATGATCTTATTGAAGATTATTTGATTGTTTTCACTAAAATGGATGTTGACTAATAATTGTCTCGTCATGATGTGAGTTATTTTGTCTCCAACGTCTCCCTTTGTTTAATCTCAATAGAGGATCACGTCCTCTAGCTTCTGTCCTTTGGGACGGGGGGTCAGACGGTGTTTTGGGGCTAAACAGCAGCTCCTTACCTGATGAAGTGGCCCCTGACTGTAAACATGAGATCCAAATATTTGGCACCAGCAGCTGAGGAAAAGTGAGATGTGTGTTGAGTCTGTAGACCAGAGGTCTTCAAGGATTTTCAAGGACCCTTGGCTGATAGTGACCCGGTGGAGGGACCCCCATTACAAAAGTGTGTTGCTTATTAAACCGGCCAATAATAATGTGAAGTGCAGCCCATAGTGCCATGTATAAAGGTAGGTTGTTATGATGTATGGATACAATGCTAAGCTGTTACAATAATAATTGTTGACAGATTCATATATTTATAGAACATATTGTAATTCTATATTAGCAATTCTACATCACAATTTATCATTAACACAATTAACATTTATATTTGCTTATAACATGTTGTATTTATGTTCATGTGTATTTTTGGACATTTTTAATTTTTTAAGAAAAAAAGTTTGGGATCAAATCATTTTGGGGTGCCCCTGCTGTAACTCTGTGGAACCCCTAGGGGTCCCGGACCCCCTGTTGAAGATCTCTGCTCTAGACAGTGAGATGTGTGCCGAGCCTCTAAACAGTACTTCAGTTCTTAGTTTCAGACAGCAGAGGGCACCACATTATTGAGAACAGAGGCTGAAACAAACCTCACTTCTAGAAATGACTTTTACAGAAAACTGATCACTTCTGGAAACATGTGGTTGACGTATGTTAAAGTCAAGCAAAGAGGAGCCAGGCTGAGGTTTGTTATAGACCATAAGGACTGGACCGTAGAGGACTAGAGGAAGGTCATCTTCTCTGATGAGTCCACATTTCAGCTTTGCCAACACCTGGTGGTCTAATGGTGAGATGGACACCTGGAGAGGCCTACAAGCCACATTGTCTCACACCCACTGTGTTATTAGAAGATACAGTGGCAGCAGGAGGAGCAGCAGCAGCAGCAGCAGAGAGCGCGCTGAGACAAAAACAAGTTTTCGAGATAACTTGTTCTTAAAATAAAAAGTGTGACAATGCCGCCGAAGAAAAACCACGCTGACACTGACTCTAAATTGGACTTATTGACCGAAAGCCTAGGGGCAATTAAGGGAAGCCTGGAGGCAATGAAGGAAGAGCTGCTGAAGAATGACAAGAGGGCTGAAGAACGGCTGATGGCGGAGCTGAAAGACATGAAGAAAAAGATGGAACCTCTCCAAAAGTTGATGGCTGAAGTCAAACAACTCCGGGAGGAGGTTGCGGAGAAAGACAAGTTGATAAAGGAGCTGGGGAACAGAGTGGAGGAGCTGGACCAACAGGGTAAACTGAATGAGGTGATTGTGACTGGACTCAAAATCAGGCCTCCAACCTACGCAAGGGCAGTTGCGGCTGATGCAGCCTCTGAGCCGGATGAATCTGAGACATCGAGGTGAACTTCAACAACGTCGAGGTATGTCACCTCTTACCCCGAAGGAGAGAGTCTGCAACTCGAGCTGTTGTGCTGAAATTCACCAACAGAAAATTCAAGACTGCACTGCTGAGGCAGGGCAGGAAGCTCAAAGGCTCGGACGTCTACATCAACGAGAACCTCACCAAAAAGAACGCAGACATCGCCAGAAGAGCTCGTCAACTAAGGAAGGATGGCAAGATACAACACACCTGGACGGCAAACTGCAGAATCTACATCAAAACAAAGGGAGCATCAGCAGAAGAAGTCAAAGTAATCCAGATCAGGAGTAAGGATGAGCTGGAGAAATACAATAACTAAGGTATGGCTCACAAACTCTCCATAACTACTGCACAGCAAATTTCAACGGTTCTTACACGGACTGAAAGACTGGATTAATGAAGACAAAGGCACAGAGTTTTTTCCTGGATGGATATAACTAATCATTGACAGTAACACCAAGTATGTGACAGTACAAAATATGTCTAAAGCTGTGGATCACTTGTTGGAATGTGTGACACTTGAAATCTGTGTAACGAAAGGTAAAATATAGTTATAAGCTGTGTTTACAGAGCACCTAACTCAAAAATAGAAGACTTCAATGAATGTGTGGGTGAAATATTATATACTACAACAATATACTCTGTACAGACACTTCATTAAATCAAGGACGGCCCAGTCAGAACGCTAGAAAGAATATTACAGCAATTTACTAGCAGACAACCCGGTGGTCATAACAAATAGATAAGGATGGAGACAGAAATCCCAGCTCAATGGTTCTCACACCAGTGAAGGACACAGATATTAGACACCTGGTCTTCAAACGTGTAGCCAAAACTTCTACTGATGTTGATGCGCCACTATACCCTGACTTGGACATGAGGGATTGGACCCCCTTAAGACTTTGTTACATGATGAGACTGCTGCTCACTCGTGATGAACTAATACGGACACGTGTGCAGACGCACAAGTAATCTGTATGCACTGGACTTCAGCTCTCTGTACCACCTACTGCTGTAACATGTTATGTCAAATGTCACAAGAAAAAGGAAAAGTTATGTCAAGTGGAAAATGCAATGATAAGAAAAGATTATGATGACGATTTCATCCTGTGGGTAATGGGGGCGGGACTAGATAAGCCTTGGCTTCTCCCGCTTTCCCTTTCGGCCATGTGTATTTTACTATGTGGACAAAGATGTGTGATGATGATTTAACGGACATGCCCAAAATAAACAAATAAATAAATAAATAAAAAATAAAATATTAGTTGGAGGATCATGATGATGTGGGTCCTCAGGAAGACTGGAATCAGGCAGGTTTGTCTTTGTGAAGGACTCTTGAATCAAGACCTGTACAAGGTCCTCCTGGAAGGAAAGCTGCTTCCCTCTGCTCTGGAAATGTTCACCAACACTCAGGATTGGTTCTTCCAGCAGGACAAGTCTCCATGCCACACTGCCAGGTCCATCAAGGTGTGGATGGAGGACCACCAGATCAAGACCCTGTCATGGCCAGCCCAATCTCCAGACCTGAACCCCT